>WKLE02002076.1:4522-23593 GCA_014885115.2 Asterionellopsis glacialis | reverse complement strand
GGTTTATGATTAATATTCATGAAGATACTGCATTTGGAAAAGGTTCAGAAGTAGTTTCGAATCAGCTGCTAAAGTCGTTGGAAGGTGGTAGAGTGTTGAACAGCTGTCTTTGTTTCTGGAGTGCACTTAGTCAAAGACAAACTCTTTGTAAAGCGTAGCATTGTTCGGAATTGACTTATTCGTGCCTTTCAATTGAAATTCTTTGTCGCCACGCATGTACGTTGTACACAGTGTGGGTTTAAGTTAGTTACAATAGACGCCACACTTGCAGATTTTACGAATTTGCGCCTCCGTCGTTGAGCATTTAAGTCTAAGGTTACGCTTCGTGCAGAAGAGCTTGGTATTCCAATTTTGGAAGTATCCGAACCGCGGCGTGAGCTCGATGGTAGCAAACTAGTCCAAGCAATATTGCCCTAGCACTTGAGAGTTTGAGTATGTTGAGTGACATAATTGGTTTCATTGTCGTCATTTTAAATCTAGCTAGAAAAGGTTTCTTGAATTTCCAAAACTCCTGACAATTGCTTGTGCATCCCGGGTTTATCCTGACAAGCCCCTCGTGTTTCCTGCACTGCTTAACCGTCGCATTGAGGCTCGTACACTCACGTGCGAGTTAGGTTGAAACAACGGATTGAAGATTGTCCTTCCGGCACTATCAATGACCTTTTTGAAGTCATGAAATGAAATCATTATCAGAACTGCAAGGAATGTCGCCATTACAATCCCTTTGCTGCCGTGAACGTATAAATATGCGCATGGGACAAAAGATAGCATCAACGTTGAAAGTGACGCAATGAAGGAGTAAAAGGCACGCATGCGCATTGTTTTGGTTTCAGCATCAAAAGCCTCATAACATTCATCTCCTCCCAATCCTAAAGAAGTCGAGTAATAAAGTGCCATTAGAGTGAAAACGACGGTTGTGTACGAGCTTGCCACAAGCGATATCGCCTGAAGGCCAAGCAGCATATAAATTGCGATTTTGTCGATCAAGGGTATATCGAAGTCCTCCTCGTCAAGACCAATATTGTCGTTTAGCGAGAGCATGCTTATGTTCGAGCCCATAATGATGGAGCTAACCACAGAGTACGTCTGCATCGACTGGACTCGCAGGGATGCTCGCTCAAGATTGACTCCGTCCTCGGGTGAAGTAGATAATGATCTTGTTAGCTGATCCCCTTTCATGGTTTGTGGTGCGTATCGAGAAAGTGTTGGTCTTGGAAACTTCATCGAATTGCCGTTCTTTACTATTTTAATTATTGTGGATTTATATTAATACATGTGCTGATGATGGAAGTTTGAAAGACAGGTGGTACTAACCTGCAGCGTCATTTTTGCAAATTTTCTTACGGAGCCGTTTTTCCACTATGTCAGACTTCCGTTAATTGTATTCATGAATATCCGGTTGAATTTGTCTTGATCGCCTAAATGTTATATACACAATCGGCAATAATGTGTTATTTCTATTTTTTATCGAACTAACAAGGTCCTACAGACAGTTAGTAAGTAGTTAGGATCTTGGTTCTACTAAAAATGACAGAGATAACTTGAATTTCCGGAGATATTAGCCTTGACCCGGATAAGTTTTTTCGGAAAAATCCCATTGAAGTTTTGGGTTGGAAATTTTTTCCTACGCATTTTCTAGAATACTTTTTGTACTGAAAAGATCTTGGATTCGACCGATTTGAGATTTCCGGCTGTCACCTTGTGGTCACAAATCTTTAAATCGATCGAAATCGACCATGACGAATATCAACGCATTTGAAATGATTGCAGCATAATGGTGCCACGATTCGGCAGTGGATACTGCAGTACTTTTACGTGGAATCTAGAGATGTTTGAGATGAGAGATGAAGTTCCAACAAGTTGCTTTTTAGGGATTCAATTTTTTTGTTTGGAGATAGTACTGTCTACAAAAAATTGCTCGAGGGAGGAACAAAATAGTTCATCAGACAGCAATCATATGCCTCTTGAAACCAACTAGCAAGGGAATATTCAACAAGAAACAAAAGATTGAAATCACACGACACTACTGCAACAATTACCTTTTAACTCGTAGGGCTTGAACAACAAAGATTGATTTAAGGAAAACAACAGTGCAACAGTAATCTAGTACAATGACTGAGCGATTCATTTTAAGGTATAGACAAAATAAGCGACATTACAGTTTGAATTATTAATCATGGTGGAGATAACAACACAATCATTCAACAATCAAATGATAAATGGGCTTTTGTTGTATGACTACATTTGTACAACTACAAGTAGCTCACAAAATAGAGAATTTTAATAAGAAGTAGAAGTGCTATTGGATTAGCTCCAACAATTAACTCCATCAATCAAATGCCAATTGGGAGTTTTGAAGTCCAATTCTTATGCAATCTGCCTCAAATACAGTAGTTGCATGATGTGAGCCATGGTGTACTGCATTGCTTTTTCAAGAATAATATTATGCAATGACTGAGCACTTTGAAAAATAAATAAATAATAATAAGCAGCAGTCTACAATATAAAGATTATGATAACATTGATTAATAATGAGAATTTCAGGGAATAGAAATGGCATGACTTGACAAATGCATTTTAATTTAAATATGTACAGAGAGACCATTACCACCACATCCAACCAGTTGCCTTATTCAAAGATGAAGAATAAGTCTAACTGCTTGTAACTAGTGAATCTTCTTACAAAACCGCATAAAAATATACACTAGTACCCATATTTTGCTTTTGGCACAACATTATAGAAAATGATAATTTTGAAAATATAATGAAGAGTTTGCCATGCTAAGGTTCAAACAGAAGGATGCCCACATTGTTGTAATTCTTCTTTCATTTGAAATCAATTGACTTCCAATGCAACATGATACAACCTATCCAAAATGGCAATTTCTGGTGACGCTTCTTTCAATCTAGCTTGAAAAGTTATATTCTGGTAAAGACCCTTGCACTCTCCACTTGAACTTGAGCCATGCCTGTCACCGACGACTTCGAGATTGAACGACATGTTCACATAATTAACTCGAGTTATCATCAGTCTCATTCAACACCCCCACTACAGCAAATGCATGCCTCAAATTGTGGGAAGCCAAACTCTCCAGCTGATCAAGATTTGCTACTCCCATTTTGTATTGTGCTCTACAGTCCTCCCCACAAAGATAACAAATATACTGCAGAGCATACATACAAGCCCATCTAATGGATCCTTCAGGAGATTTAATATTTGATTCAATCCATCATCGGGGGCTATGGCCAGTCCAATATCACTGCAGTTCACATTCTTGTGGTTGTGGTCCCAAAAGACCACAAAAATGGTTCTTGGATGAGCACCTTTTTAATACAGGCAAGGACGCATACATTATGGACCAGTTCACATTGTCATGAGACACCATAATATCGGCCTTGCATAGCAAGAGATGCATGCTCATCAACAGCCACCGCAAGAGGAATAGAACACTTTTTGTAAAATCTTATGTTGTGTCCACATCATGTATTTGCTCTCGACGCCCTCTATAGTTTTTTTATTGCGTCAATGAACATTTTTGACCAAGTGGTTGCCACCTTCAATTATTTGCTCCGTTGGACAAAACTCTTTTTATTTTTGTTTTTTATTTTTAAAAGTATGTCAATAAAAATCACTTAGGTATACTACCTGGTACCAGGATTGTACTTCGTATGGATACTCGACAAAATGATACTCAAGTAAAACGTTCACGAATATTATATATTAAAAAGTACTATCAAATATGAGATTACAACAACAAAAAACCATACGTTAGATCTCACACTACCTTGTACCAGGAATTCCCTCTTTGGGGAAACCGAATATAAATGAAAAAATTATGAATGCTTGACAAAGATACAATGATTGATTCCCTCCACTGTGTTTCTAGGACTTTGAACTTTGGTTTGATATTTAAAAACATCTGCCTGTTCAATGTATATAAATAAACTTATTGTATATACAGTTTGTAAGGTCTAATCGAAATAGGAACTAAAATATCTATCGTACATGTCTATACTACAATTTTTGAACTAATAGTTTACCTGGTACCGGTACATGCTTTCCAGGCCGTCAATTGATAGGACTATGTACGACTAAAAAACGAACAACAACAAGAAACAATGCTGGGGATATAATAATATGACATGATGAGGAAGCTGGACAGAGCCACATTGCATGTTTTGGTAATTTCAAAAAATTGACACAACCATAATATGAAATAAGAAGTACCTTACGCATTCATCTCATCATACACATCATTTGTTCGACAGACAGGAGACAAAGATTGCATACGACTTTGTGGATTACGATTCAACACTACACGATCCTAAAATCACGACAATTTCAATAATTGCTAAAGCGTATAAACGAATATGCCAGGACCTGGAGTGGTTCTGGTAGGTCCTGCCACAGTGGCAGCGACTGTTCATGCAGCGAAACATGTTGCGGCACATGCCTATATGTATTCACCTGAAATTGGTACATTTTCATCGGCTACATTAGCGGCTGTCCTTGCAAGGATGGCATGGAAATCAGTACCTGAATGGATTAAAGAAGATGTTTCCTTTCGAAACTTGGTAGGAAAGAGTGAGAGTAACAATAATCAAGAGGGAGACAACAACAAGTCTCGAGAAGAACTTACACACATGGCATCCGTTATTGAAAAATTACAAGCCTTGGCAAAAGTAGGATCCTCGAAACTTGAAAGTCCTGTGCCACAATTACATGCTGCATTATTAGCTTATGTACAATTATCTGCTCAATTAAAATCAAGGCAGCAGCAACGAATATTCACAACAGGAAGAATATCACGACAGGAAAGCAACAGAAAAAGAGTAAAGGAGGAGGAGGAAGAAGAGAACAAGAATGGCGACGAGGATGACCAAAATAACAACAAGAACAATGACGATGAGGATAATGATGATGATTGCAATAGTAGTAATGGAATGGATGAAACAACAGCATTTACTAGAGATTATTTGTATGAAACTGCAGGAGAATCGTGTTCACCGAAAGAACTACAATCTAATAATGAATTGAAAGATGCATTAATCTATGCAACATGGGCCTATTATCAAGATTCAGAGACGTTACAAAGCAATCTTGAAGAATATGATTTCTTTTTATTGGATCATTCCTTGGCAGCCTCACGACCAGGGTATTTGTCGTATTATATAGCTGTATCACCTGAACGAAAACAACTTATTGTAGGTATCAAGGGTACAACGAGTTTAGAAGATTTATTGACAGATTGTTGTGGTCGTGCCGTACCATTTGTAGATCATTCTACTGCTACTAGTACATTGTCATCCACAAGAACCATGTCAAGAACAATGACAGATTTAAATAGCATGAGTGGGAATGGTGATTTGGAAGACAAATCTCGTATTGAAGTATGTGCAGCTCAACCAAATGAAATACGAACAAATGCAGAAACGGGTGAGGTTGAAATCATAAGTGGTCATGAACGAATTTACATTGAGGACCATGATGAAGAGGGTGACCATTATGTTCGATGTCATGAGGGGATATTAGTCTCATCGCAACGGTTAGCTGATAAAATACAAGACAAGGTAGAACAACTTGTATTGGGCAATAGTCAATATCGATTATTACTGTGTGGTCATTCCTTGGGTGCAGGTGCTGCTAGTGTCCTTGCATTGATATTACGATCAAGATTCCCTGAATTGGCACTTCTGCAACAAGAACAAACTAATAAAGATGTGATGCATGTCTATGCCTTTGCACCACCGCCTGTATTGGATCATGATGCAGCATTGGCGGCATCTTCGTATTGCACATCTATTGTGAATAATGCCGATATCATCCCACGGAGCAGTTTGGCAAATTTACTTGTATTTTTGGAATTTTTAAGATCTATCCATATCAAATTACAAGAAAAGAATATGAATCCAACCGGACCCTTCACTACGGCTGCCTTTTTACAAAAAATATCACAGGGTATTAAGGGTGAATTACTAATGACAGCGGAAGAAGTACAAAGGGCAATGGATGCAGCACATGATAAAATTGAATTACGGAATCCAGATCATTTGTATCCACCGGGGAAAGTTTATTTAGCGTACAAACCTTGGAATATAAAAGTGTGTGAAGAAGAAGCGGAAGAGAAGAAAGAAACATGGGACAGTAGCAGCACGCAGGAAGAGCAGAAACTTATGGAGAACAACGATGATAATCATGACGATGATTATGTTATCCTCGGAAATCCTCCCAATCCTTACGAGATAGCTGTAACAGATGGGACAGCTACTGCTCTAAGATTTTTTGAAATTGATGGAACCAATATGTTTACTAATCATGTGACATCGTCCTACTATGAAATACTGGGACTTGATTATAACTACTAAACAGAAAATACATTTCTCTATTGAGGACTATTTCACCCAATTCAATTACTTGTGTTTAAAGGACGAGACCCGAGGGTTTTACTCGATATGTACATACTAGAAATTATGAATGTTATTTTCTAACTCTACCAGCAGGATCCATTACTAAACTATGATCTGCTAAATGTTTGTCGGGTCACATGTTTCTCCTCAAAATCTGCAATTGTTGCACTCAAGTTTGTTCAATACAAGTCACCTTTCTTTTTATATACACATACATAACTTTTGTCTGTTTGTTATCTCTCTTATTTACTTTTGTTACTGGTGTCGGCTTTTCCTATACGCAGCCAAATTTCACATTCTCTTTTTTGGTCCCCCATGGAAATTTCTCTTCTTTCTGTTTTTAGGAAATTAAGACCATTATTAATCTTCCCATTCAAGTTCATTCTTGTAGTCTAGGTCATTTTTAGCACTTCCTTCTTTATCGTCCGCAGTTCCAAATGAAATTGACAATGGTGGTGTCGTAGTATTATCTACAACCATGGATGGATCTAATTCACCCTTCATATACTTTTTCAATGCTTCTTGATGTGCCTTTTCCCATAATTCTTCTTGTTCCCTATCCTTATCTTTTCCGGACGTAACTCGTTTGAGTCGACGATTCAGAAATTCTGTAGCTTCATGGATATGGTGTACATCAGTAGTTGCAGCTGTTTTTTTTCGATTATTCTTGGTGATATTCACCGCCTTTGTTGCTTTCATAAGTTCACCAGTGGTAGCTTTGGCTTCTGTTTTTAAGATGTTTTCCCGTACACGACGGGGGATCATCATTTCAGCCTTGGTACGATTTTCTGGTTTGGATTCTTCATATTGATCTAATGGTACCTCCACACCATCTGTGTGTGCCCAACCAATTGTAATTGGTGGTCCAGAGGATACACAGGGGTGATCACCCACCGCACGTTCATATTCACGAATTTCAATACTTTGAAATGATACATTGCGTTTCATGGGCTTAGGTGGTGCTGGCGGTGCATCTCCTGTTGTAGTAGAACCCAGAGAGGATGAACCGCCTCCTTCTTCATCCGAAGGATAATGTAAATGTCGTAAATTGCTACTCGACAGACAACTCTTGAGGGGTTTGCCATCGGGTCCTACTGGTTTAGGACCAGCATAGGCACTTGAGGATGATCTTGATGATGCTATCGAAAAACTTGAATGCGACGATGAATCTAACGTCCTATCTCTGTTCTTATTTTTCTTGCGCCCGAATAAGGATCCAATTTTTTTCTTTTTCTTGGTTGAGGAAGAAGTAGTAGGCTCTGTGTTTCGACGACGAAATTGTCCACTTCCTCCATATTTCATATTGTCGGAGGAGGAATCATCTGCATAATTATTATTATAATCATCATCATCAAGTTCTTCACCTGGAAGTGCACCAATCCCTAATCCTTCGCCCCACGAATCTTGATAAAAACTTTCATGATTCTTCTCTCCGCTAGAAGAGGAAGGTGCTTGTCCAGCCAAGTCGAGTCCTACATCAAGACTTTGTACACTTCCTTCATCGTCTAAACTCAGTTCTTTCATTGACTTCTTGGGTATCGTAATGTTGGCTTGTTCACTTTCATTATTCGCCATTTTCAAAAGATCCAAGCTATCATTACTCGAATTAAATTCAACAATGGGTCCTGGAGGCATGATCTTTCTCGTGCGTACGGGAGTTGGGATATGTCAGTCTGTGCTTGTTTGGAAGAGGGCAAGATGTTGTAGTCCTCTGCGATGATAATAGAAATACTGATGTTAGGTGAGCAACCGTGAGTTTGATCGATTCCAAATTGATGATAACCAATGAATCAAACTAGTAATGAAAATATCAAGCTATTACTCAAAGATACGCTTTTTGGATGGTGGAAGCTTGCTTGCAAAGGCTAACAGCCGAGACAAACCAATCAATGTTTTATTTTCTGGGAACTTCCTGCAGCTACGCTACCGAGACAGAATTTGTAGTGATACCTACTGCTAATCTGATAAAGTCTTAATCTTACTGTGTGACCCTTATGTAGGACTACTTTGTGTAAAAGAAGAGTTCAAATGGAACTTCTTTGGCATCAAAGATACAGACCTTTTGTGTGCAGACTCAAAAAAGTAGGACTACGAATAAGAAACTCCTACCGTAGGCGGTAGGGCTACATAAAATGCAATATAATTCGTAGTTATACCAAAAAAGAAAGGGGGGGAACAGCATGGAGGGCGAAAATAGGCCTTCTCCGCCTCCAATCCCCACTTGAACTTTTTATGGATAATAAATATAGTATTGCTGGTACTGACGTTGAATCCTACCTACAGATTTCGCAGTATGATTCTATTAATTGCAGGATATGTCGTGTTTTTTGTATTGTCATAGAAAAATAGCTCTCTTCTTCAATGATATGCCGATTGACAAAATCATAGATCTGTCAATAGTAAAAGAGTCAAATTGAAAAGACAAAAAGAGTATTAGGAAAAGTGAACCTTTTGTCATCTGGGTGTGTGTCGGTTCTTCAACTTACTTATTTCTCTCTAGTCGTAAAGTTCGCTTTCATGTCCGCCTGTTTATTTCTGCTTTCTGAAATACATTTACGTACAGTTACTGTACCTCATATCGGAGAATCACAATTCTTCCGTGAATAACAAAAAACGAGTAAAACCGCGACGAACCAAGAATGGCCTCAATATGATTTGTTTCTAGCGTAGAGCTGTTTTTCTATACCACAGATACGTTATGAAGATGATATCCGATTCTAATAGTACTATAGGAACATTTGAATACGAAAGGTTCCGTATCTATCCGCGAACCAAATATAATCCTGATATTACATCAATTTATTATCAGATGGAATGATCAGTCCGAACTTTGAGATTTTGTGATTCGAAAGATGCCCATCCTGAGATTATTTATATGAATATACCATATATCTCTATGTTTCTGAGGAAAACGAAGGAAGAATCTTCTGTAATGAACTGTTTGCTTATGACATTTTTCTGTATCATATTTTACTCATGTCTGCGTGGAAATACTGGTAGGATCTCGTCTTCTTCTACTATAAACAGTATAGAGTCGATGTTGTACCGCGTACACGAATTCGTAGAATTCCCCTATTCTATTAGGATACTATATTTTTATACCATATAAAATACAGAACCTACCTAATTCGTACCGGGTACGAAGTACACGAATCCATAGAATTGCCCTATTGTACGAGTACCTGGATACTAAACTGAAGACATAGTATAAACACGCATACAATGTGATATGATTACGATAGTAGTGGACTTGTTCTTTCCACGACCATGACAAAAACGAAGAACGCGTGACCCCTACCCCATTGCCTGTACGGACCGTGTAGAAACCAACAACCATGACCTCTCACTGGACTTTTATGTATACAAGTTTTTCAGCATCCAAACGTGCTTTGCGCCTTTACGTGAAACAAAAGTTCCGGACTTTTGTCGGAATTCGGAACAAAATCTTTGTTCTGTTCTTATTCTACAAATAATGTAGGCCGGAACTTTGGGGTTCGGATTTTATTATACGTGACTTGATTGGATGCTGCGATATAATTCTTCGTCATTGTTTATATATATATATGTGAAAGAATTTTGTTACGATAATACTCTCTCAGGTTCTTCCTCTAAATAATATTGATAGAAAATTATTTTCTCTAATATTATAATATAAAGAACCAATTCGCTTTCCGATCTTCTGATACTAATTACGCTGGGCAAGTCCTGTAGAATCATTGATTCTGGTACTGTAGTCGATTTTTTTACCTTGTAGTGGGGGAGTGAAAAAAAACCATTACTTTCATCTTCCTCCTTGGTCCTTGGTTTGGTTGGGTTGAAAGTATGTCTCTTTTTCGCCAGGTCCAAGTCTAGAAACTATCAATTTGTTTTGTCATACAGATATCCTTTTTCAATTCAACTCTGCTATTGTACTCATTCTGAAACCTCCAAGACTGATTCTGAGACCTCCAAGACGACTGTTCATATTTCAAATCTCTGCCTTTTCCTCTTTTCTTTGTTGGCTTGTTTTCAATTTAATTTTTCATAAAAACCTCCTAGAACAGTTGTGACATCTCACAGACTTTTCTAGTCAATAGATGAGACATGTTGCAAATTTTGGACTTCAATGAAGAAACTTAATCTTCACAGCTTTCACATAACATTTTCAATTATATCTGTTTTTCCAACATTGTCCATCCTTTTACACAAACTATATATTTCAAACAAATGAGTAAATTATTGATTGTTCACTAAGATTTTGGGATGCTTGCAGCATTCTGACTACATAGGTCATAATGCTGCCTGTTGTTGCTTGTCCATGTTGCTAATTATCATGATGAGTTCCACCAATGCAAGCAAAGTATAATTAACATGCTTCAGGAAGTTGACTCTGGAACATTGTTTATAAATAATGTAATGGTATTTGTTGGTTTCAAGTTCTGCAGAGTAAAGATTAGTAAGAAAAAAAGGAGGTTTGGTCAGCAAACAACAATCTGACATCATTCACAACATCATTTACAATTTGTGATGACTTCACTATGATGTAAAGTGCTGGAAGATGTCATTTAAAGTTATTGGGTGGAGGTTGATTCTTGTTGAGAACTTGTTGAGTGCCTTGTTATAAAGTTCACAAATTATATAAATAATATAATGGTATTTGTTGGTTTCAAGTTCTGCAGAGTAAAGATTAGCAAGAAAAAAGAAGGCTTGATCAGCAAACAACAATCTGACATCATTCACAACATCATTTACAATTTGTGATGACTTCAGTATGTAAAGTGCTGGAAGATGTCCTTTAAAGTTATTGGGTGGAGGTTGATTCTTGTTGAAAACTTGTTGAGTACCTTGTTATAAAGTTCACAAATTATATTGAAGCACTTACTTATGATGGTGGAATCCCCAAAAAGAGACCATCAGATTCATGCATCTTGTTCACAATTATGGTTTTGACAGGAACAATGATGCCACCATCATGAAGATGACAAAGAAAGAGTTTTCTGAACAAATTTAAAAAAAAACAATTTGACAGTAAAAAGAATCACCAAATATACTGCAAAGCTTTACTGTCATAATATTGGTTTGTAGTCTAAAGAGTGGAGGAAAAATTTTGTTTCTGTTGACAAAGAAATAAAAGATTTAAAATTGGAGTACAGTAGCATGATGGCACTGAGGTCTTGCTAGAAGTGTGTTTTCCAATTTGTGTAAGCCTCTCATCTTTTTGAACCATTAATGTGGCACACGAAAGAAAAAAATCTAAAAACACGACAGTATCATCTTATTTTACCAAGTTTTCTGAGAGAATCTCTCCTTTTGATGAGCGGCGCGCCAAAAATATATTCTGTAGGGATTGTACTAACTGTCCCTGGTAGGAGAACCGCTGGTATTTACTATACCGCAACACGTGGTTGGGCGGAACTCTACAAAAACTAAAAATTAGCCTTCTTTTATATATTCCAGAAACCCTAATGAATATACATCACACCACCTTGAGAATGTTCTCCCTTCCATGACGATACACCATTCATCTAGTCAATACAGAAAAGAAACGAAAGCACGCAAGATACAACTCTAATCTAATAGATTCTCGCTTGTCGACTTTAGAAAGAGAGAGAGAGAGAGAGAGAGATCAGTCAGTCAGTCAGTCAGTCAGTCAGTCAAAACGTCGAGATTGAGCAAAAATAGACAAGGACGATAATATCGATTCTCTATAGTGATTGGGATTGTTGCTCTTATCATTCAGCATGGAACCATCGACGAGCAAAGTAGCTGGTAATGCTACTACTGCTGCTGCTGCGTTTCGCAATCATAATACGGTCAATGAGGAACGTGATTTACGTGCGGCCTTGCAACATGCCATACAAAAAATATGTCGTCAGGAAGAAGAACGTGAAGGGAAGCAATTGCAACTCAAGAATAACAATAACAAGAATGGTACTATAAGGACAACAAGGACACGCATGAGTCCCAAGGCAATTGTAGCATTGACAGAGTTAACCTTTCAATATGCGACAAAATCCATGGCGAATGATTTAAAATGGTTTGCTCGTCATGCCAATCGTAAAACAATTACAGAGGATGATGTCAAGTTAATTGCACGGAAAAGTCCAAATCATATCTTGGACGAGTTGGAACAACAACAACAACAACAATATCAGTTACAGCAGCAACAGTATCAATTGCAACAAGAGTATCATTCAAATAATGCAACAAACAACAATACTAATGGTACTGAGATGGAGGTTAGTCATGGTGGTACAAACCAACAGCAGCAACAACAAGTACCACCCAATCCGTATCTGAAACATAACAATACTGCTACAAATAATAGCAATACTGCTTTTACGAATACTCTACCTCCACGACGACGAGGGAATCATACCATGGCTATTGTACGAAAAAATCAACGTGAACAATATCATTTAGAACAACAAAGACAAAAACAGCAGCAGCAACCATATCATCATTCTTATAAGACATCTCCAAGGCACGAAAATACCACCAACAACAAAGTACGACTTTTACAGGACTATGATCGTGATCGTTTCATGAAGGAATTGGAAGAAAGTAGTTCTTCGGAAGATATAAATGACGATGAAGATGATGAGGAAGCCTCCTTTATGACTCGAATAAAAAACAAACGAAACCAACAATTTTGGAAACAACAACAAAAGACAAAGACTCCAAAAGATGAGTCTTCATCGTCTTCGGAAGAGGATGACAATGACAATCATGATGACACCTCGAAACTGAATGATACAACAAACCAACAGGAAAGGACACATGTAACCAGAATACAAAATACTTCCAAAGAGGATGACCTACTACATTCGTCCTCGGAAGAAGAATGTTCAAAATCATCCACAAGAAGAACAAGAAAAGTGCCTCAAATAGCAGAGAAGAAGACGAAGGATATACAACAACAAAAGAAGAAAAAGGAGAATGGTGAGGATTTTTCTTCTTCGGAGGAGGAAGAATCCTATATGGCACGTATACGAAAAAGTGGTAAACAAGATGATCGACAGTCAAAAGATAAGAACAAGGATGACTTGATCAATTCGTCGGATGATGATGATGAAGAAGCATCTTATATTGCACGTCTCCGAAAAGGTGCTAAAAAGGACAATAATGCGGTGGAGGAGGAACAGAGTCACAAGAGTGATAATGATAGCGATGGTGAATTAGAAACTCTTACCGAACGATTTCAGAAACATCAAGAACGAAGAAAGAGTCAACTGCACATAGAAGTAATAGAACGAAGTAGTCAGCTAGTATCAAAAAAAAAGCAAATAGAACAAGAAGAGTCCATGAATGTCAAAGAGAATCATCGTCATTATCATGGAACATCCCAAAGTTCAACGACAAGTAGTAATATTTTGCAACTGTCGAAACAAAACAATACATCACCCAAACAAAAACAACAAAAGCAAAAACGAGCAAATTCTTCCTTGAGGAGTCCAAACAGTAGTAATAGCAGTAGTAACGAATCACAGTCTTTAGAGTCGTCACCAAAGGCAACAAGTACGAAAAAGAAAGTGGATGCTGATCACGATGGATTCCTAAGTTCCGATAGCGAAGATAATCGTGATGAGAATCGTGTACCTCGTGGACGTCGACGACGATTGAAACGATTATCGAAAGGAACTCCAACGTCTAGTAGTAATAGTACGAGTCCTCGTTCAGCCAAAAAGACCAAATTGGTACGTAAATCTCAAATTTCAGAACTCTTAAAATCAGATGATGATGATGATGATGATGACGTGGATGATGCATATTTACCCAAGCACGACCACAAGGATAATGGTGAAGATAACAATAGTCCTTATTCGAATGGTATTGTTGAAATTAGTTAATCATGGTTGTCAGGAATCACTGTCGTCGTCGTTATTATTAAAATAGAAGCTACATTGAGTAACAAGCTTATAAAGACGGCGTTAGATACTTGCAGATCATCTCAGATCTTTCCATATTTGCTGACATACATATTATTATACTAAGATGTCAACCAAAAGAAAAATGAATGTTGTCGTACATGGATCATCTTGGAAGTTTGATGTTTAGAAATTGATAGAGCGTGACATGGGCAATGCCCTCCACAATAGGAAACCAAAAAGAAAAATACCCAACCGCGAATGGTTCTAACCAAAACATCTCCAAGCAAAAGAAAGAGAGAGAAAAGAAAACATGAACAAAGTTGTGTTTTTGACTTTTTCAAATGTTGTTTTTCTACTAGTGTTTTTGTTAGTAAAAAACCTAGCTACTCATTTTGCAACAAACAGCATCAGCATAATAATGTATGTATGAATGTATGCATGTATAATAGATGCATATACAACAGGGTGTGTGTGTACAAACTATATCATCCACATGACATATCACCACAAAACATCATTTACTTGGTTCCAATGATGGAAAGGAAGATGTTGAAGGCAATTTGAACAGAGTTGATAAACAACAAACGATGCTTGGTAGAGATGAACTTGAAGTTGACGGCATGAACAATGGGCCATACCTTCCAAGAACCTTGGCAGGCACTCAACAAGTCACTCTTAATTTTGTTACCAATGGTGGAGAAGGAGTCGCCATTGACAAGTCCAAGGTAGGTGAAGAAGACAGACATGAAGATAGGACACCACATGATTTGATCAATACCAACCTTGGTAGCGACAGACTTTCCATCAGTACCCTTGATCTTGGAGTCAAGCCAGTTGTAGAAGTAATGGCCAGATGGTCCATGGTAGATGAAACCGAAGAAGGAAAGAGTAAGGAAACGCTTCATGTCGAAGGCGCCTCCACCGATGAAAGTCTACGTATGATTGATTTTAGAAGAGAAGAAGGCAGAAAAGAGACCAATAGTTGCCAATTGTGAGAAGCGATGTAAACGAAAGTGTTGGACAATGACAACAACCCAAAGTCAAAAAAGAATGATATAGATATTCGACGGTCATGCAATAATGAAGCATACTCTAGTCTGTAAATGATTATTAGAACATTTGGAAGGGGAAACAAACAAGCATAACACGCACCTGAGCAAGGAAATCTCCAAGAGCCCAACCGACAAGACTGGTGAAAGCCTTGGTGGTCAAAGGATTGTTATCAAGACTGTCATTGTATGCCTGCCATCCAGGAACGGCTCCTCCACGGGTGAGGGAAGGATCACGGAAAAGAGGACTGGCAGAAGCAGCATCCTTATTGATGGAGTTGGTGAAAGCAGGCTTGTTCAATACCTTCTTGGTCACAGAAGGATTAGGAGAAACTCCAAAAGCCTGAGCGGCAAGGCATGAGCATGCGGCGAGGATGGCTGTCAATTTCATCGTTCTTGAATTATCTTTACACAAACAATGAAGACAGAATGGCAAAGGAAGTTCTAAGTATTTACAGCTTGATAGGCGGTGTGGCACTTTCAACGTAACTGCACGCAATATCAAACATTTGTCGGCTTCTTCTAGCAGATCTTCATACATCACCACTTTTAGAAACTAGTACTTAGATCCTCGTTGGCTGCACGAGTACCGATACTTTACGTAAAATCACGTTTGCAGATACAAACGCTCTTGACACCTCAAAGACACCCGTAAGTTTATCGGGGTGTCAAACCTATTTTTTTACGGTCACCACGTCACTAGAGGTCCTACCAAAAAGATCTGCATCAACTGTGCCTTGACTCAAACGACTAAGAACACTCCTACGGAAGTTGAAGTTCCCACAAATGATTCTGGGAAGAATACTTGTTCTTCACGAGTACGGTGAACCCAGTAATAGGTACAGTACCAGGTACATCACAATCTTTACTGTCTGTGCAATATGTGATTCCAATTGAAGTGACAAGAAGCCATATACATATCCCAACTTATTCCTAATCATCCATTTATTTCTTGTTCCATGAATAAATACGGACGGTACTGTAACCCTATTTAGTAAACCTTGATGGATATCTGGTAGAAAGTTTTTATATAATGAAATGGCGACGAGAAGTTGCATTACAAAGGTCACAGAAGATCGCTACAATCCCTTTTATTTAAGAATAAATCAGAAAGTTTTTCAAATCTTTTTTTTAATACTAAATTTAATTATAATAGTATTGCACTCGTTGCTGTGATTATACACGGATATATATATATATTTCTGTTCAAGTGGACTGTAACAATATTATTTCCTAGGTAAACTGGTTTACTATTGTACCATTTGATGAGGATCATAAATAAATGAACAAAAAGAATGCAAGATTCTGATTATAATAGCGGAGTAAAGATACCAGTACTGTACTACTGTAGGTTCTGTACGGTACCAGGTACTGTAGGTCCAATCTCGGAGGGAGTACCAGTACCTGGGCCTACCGTGACGGAAGCCTACCTGGTACAAGGTACCTACCTGTACTTGTGTCATGAACAGAGCCCGAAAGGCCTTATTGGTATAGCTTCGTAATATAAATGCCTGGCATCAGTTCTCTTTCGAACAGAATTTTTTCCCCTCTGGACTACCAGCAAGATTCAAGAATCACCTTCATTTGCGAGCCATATAAGACTGCATCCGAGAGACAAAAAAGTGTATGATAAATGTAGGACTTTGTGAAAAGCAATATTGAAAAGGCGATAAATGACTTTGCAAGTTTGGATCTGGAATACGATGGTGATTGATGTGAAAGATACAGTTCTTCTTTTAGAATTATTAGCAGAACATCAAAGTCGTCATTTACAATCTTCAAACGACGACGGCAACGCACGTCCTGGTGATCGCAGTCGTGAAATATTGACAATATCCTATTTAGTTGTTTTGGCACTATGTTTTTTCTTACCTGTCCTATATTATATTCGATTGTACTTTGAAGAAAGACGTTTACGTCGGATGCATCAATTTGAACTTGAAGCATATCGAAATTCATTTGAAGATGGTCGTAGTGGTGATGATGATGATGGTCTCGACAATAGAAATGCGCATTTACAAAATATAGAAGCGGCAAGAGCTGTACGGAAGAAAATGAGGGAAGAAAAACATGCAAGAATCATTCAATTATTTAGTTCAGTTCGAATGGTAAGCGCTAAGAAAAAGATACTTCTTTTCATCTCTTTGAAATGAAAATTAAATTGACTTTCGCCACTCTTCCTTCTAATTATTTTCTAAACATCAACTTCGCTTTCACTCATACTGTATTCTGTATAATATTATGGAAATGGCCACACATACACCTCCATCCGTGTTTACAGACATTGCAAGAAGATAATTTTGCTCGAGAAAGCGCATTGTTAGATGATGGAGATAGTAATCACGAAGCAGTGGATGCTGATTGTCATACAGAACTTGATTTCGAAGGAATTGAACTGAAGGGTAAACATTTGTCTGTAGATGATATAAAAGATGGTCTTACTGCTGTGGATATCACTTCCACCATTACGGATCAAAAAGATTATGATGAGGAGAAAAATCTTCAGATGAATAGCAGCCTGCATTCAGGAGTGGCCGTTGATGATGTTATTGATTCGAATGCAGCTCCTACTGCAAACAATGCAACAGTCCGTCGAATATCAACAACGTCATCTCAAGGTGCTGCACAATTTATTCGATTACCAATACCTGGTCCTCCTACACAAACAGTGATGACGGTGCCAACAGATAATTTCAAAAGGAAGCAACATCATTTAGTGCCAAGTTGTTGTGCTATTTGTTTAACCAATTATGAAGTAGGTGACGATGTTGTGTGGTCATCCAATCCTGCCTGTGATCACGCATTTCACGGTGAATGTATAGAGCAATGGCTTATGAGGTTACGAGGTGAATTATTGTGTCCCTGTTGTAGACAAGAATTTGTTATTGACCCATACGATACAGAAGATCAATCCAAGGATGTCATAAATAATGATGAAGAATCACCAACATCTAATCCAAGTGTTCCAGCAGATGACGCTGATTTTTCGCTGTAAAAGAAAATAAATCGAGTATTTTTTTAAAAAAATGTTTATGTCTGTAATGCTATAATATTCTATTCTGAAAGTATTAATCATTGCCCGTGTCTGTTCTCGGGTGCTATCTTTTTGTCCACTTGAACTACTGATGCAAAATCCGTAAATTCTATGTTGCGTTAACAAACTCTTGTGACACATGCAGTCACTGACTGTTTTCTGTATTTAAGATTTTCAAGTTAGGACGATTCAAAAGGGTAACATATTATGGCGTGTACAGTACAATATGCGTTGTATCCTGTAGTGTACGTGTCATGTAAAACCAGGACGCACTCAAACTATGACTTACTGCCTGTATAGGAAACAAAGATGAAGGAAAAAAAGACGAGTGGTATTAGACCCACATTCCTGCTTCAGGCACTGTTTATTATTTCTGCATGGCTATGCGAAGAAAGTTGTTTTTAAAATCATATGTTTGGAAACTCTCGTGCAGGAAGATGGAGATTTTGTGTTCATGCAGTGCCGGAAGTCTCTTAAAAAGTGCGAGAGAAAAGATCCCAACATACTGTCTGTCTGTAAAACTACCGTAAGTTTAACTAAAATAACTCGGGACTTTGAGGTTTCATCCTGTTTCATCTCCTATCTCATAGTAGCTCCAACTCTAATTTATTTAATTACGTAGGGTTACTCCTGCTGGACGTATTAATACCAAGTATAAATAATACTCGTACTTCCTTACGAAAGCGTCACTCCCTAGCAATCGTAGGAATAGAGAAGTGATTTTCGCCGT
>WKLE02002070.1:0-33231 GCA_014885115.2 Asterionellopsis glacialis | reverse complement strand
AATCTCAGGATGTGAGATTTTGTAAAAAAACGGGCCCCAAAAGGGGGGGAGCAGAGTCTGCGCTAGTCGGAGCTCGTACATGAAGCAGCTTGCATGGCTAAGAAGTCTACTGTAGGGACTACCTGTGAAAGCAATTTCAAGCTAGAATTTTTGGTTCTTCACTTTCACCGTTTCGATTTTTTTTTCGATGCGCGAAGCACGAGAAAAAAATATGTAGATCTAATTTTTTTCGACTATAAAAATGAGTCTGATCCACGAAAAACAGACCCATTTTTGCACTATTTTAATTTTAGAAAGCTCGCAAAAACAGATCATGACGGTCATAAAGAACGTCTAATTATGGTGTGAAAACAGACTAAACTGGTCAAATGGACAATGGAAATCGAGGGGGGGAAAAGCGACCATGGGTGTTATCACAACAAGACAACTATTCTCACAAGAACATGAGAATAAGCCTCTTTTTGACATCATCAAGTGACACCAATCAATTCTCCATATTCAGATTGATTGTTGCATATTTTGATAATTTCAAAATCTGTATGTGTAGGAGGAGATATCTGTGTTTCTTTATAAAACCAACTCATATGTTGATCAACTTCTGGACAAGAACGCAACAAAAACCCTTTTATCTAATCCTAACAATGGTACCATTTGATTCCCTATCTAACATTGTTTGGTTTTGGTTGCTATTCTTTGGCAGGCATCTGTGAAAGAAAATGGGGGCATTCATACAAAATACCATAACTCAATAACCAGCTGGCAAGACTTTAGACCACCACCATCCTGTTTGTTAACAAGTATAATACAGTTACTAACATTATTTAGAAGTTTGAGTACTTGATACTTTGAGTTTTTTTTCCTTGGTGGAAAAAGGGGGTCTGAGGGGTCATTTTTGTAAATACACAGCATTTTCAGTTTCCATAAGTCGGCTGATTCTTAGCTATGATTTTTGTGTGCCATCAGGAATGAATAGCATTGGCTATGTCAAGCATACAAAAAGTGTCCAAAATAAGAAATTTCAAACTTAAAAGGTGCATAACTTAGTAATATCCAAGGTACCAGAATAAAAAATTTACTGTAAAGTTTACATCTGCCCATGTGTCTGTCAGATTATTAGGGAGGTTTTGCAGCTATAACTACCCTGGTACAAGTACAAGTACTGCAAGATGAGTTACAGTGGTGTGGGCAAATAGTTACAATCAGAAAGGTGGTATCAGAAAACATAACCTATTTGGAGAAAACCAAATAGACCCAGAACACCACCTGCCCATGTTCCAGCCAAATTTTTTGGCTGTAGCATGCATGAACAAACATTTTTTTTCAACATCTCTTAATAATACAATATTCATCATAAATATATAGCATTTAAAATTTTTACCCAACTGGCAAGTTCTTTGTCCCCAAACATTCATTTTTGTACTCTTTCCCTTTTTTCATAAAGCACAATCACTCATTACATATATATGTTGTAGCCATTGCTAGGGGGTTAAATAAATTGTTTAAATCCATTAATTGACTTCCAGTAGCTAATCTACCAATTGGATCTGTGCCTTCCAGTGTTTCTGAAACTGGTAAACTGGGGGGGGGACAGAAGGACTGGGACACTAGTAGTCTTGTAGCCATTGCTACATGTCAACCACAAGTATCCATACAAACCCACCAAGGACATCATCATTGATAGTGAACTACACTCCCTGTAGGACACTCTTGAGGATGGCTGGTTGATGCATGGACAAGCAGATGGACTCCAATTTACCTTTTACTAAATATTTCCTGAACTTTTACTTCTTACTAAATTGCTGGATCTTCTCCAGATTAAACTAAGCTCATAATTTACATCACCAAATAAAAGTCTTCTTTTCTTTTGTGTGTTGTTTGTCTGATTGTTGTGTTGTGCCACTGTCGACACTAGCAGCATAAGGCAGATAGCCCTCTTCTCTATTGTATTGAATAGAACCTTAGTTTTATTTTGTTTTGAGCAAGCAGAAGAATGGAAATAAAAAAATTTGTATTGTTGTTGAAAGTCAAGGTTTCAGCATGATATGAAGCTTGCATTGGTTGCCACATCTGAAGGATAATGGACACCTTATTAAATCCAAGAGTATTATTGACAAAGTTTTTTCCATTGAATCCAATATACCCCTCATTTTTACAATATGCTAGAAAATCAAATAAATTATTGAAAAACAGCAACTGCAACCATGTACAGTAGTAGACAAACAACAATAAACCTGGTAGTGAAGATGTAGTTTTCAGCACTAGTATGCAGTGCCAGGAAGGTTATTCATTAATTATGTTCTTTTTATCCTTTGTAGTATATATTAAAATTATACAATTTCATCCTGGCCCTCCTCATCACCTGCTTTGTGCTCTTCTTTCCCATAACTACTAATTCCTTCATCAAAATCCAGCACGTCACGACGATGAATCTCATCAGACCTACCCCTTGAGGTCATCCGGGTGCTGACTCATTGCTCAGATTGCTCTCAGCAGGTGGCAACGCACGCACAGAAGAAAACCTTAAAACCAACCTTGTTGTTCCTTTAGTCTGGATACGTACAGTAAGAATCTACCAAGATTCTACGTAAACTATTTTGGCGCGCCAAATGGCTAATTTGGCGCGCCATGAAGAAGTTGCATTCAGTAAGTTGAACTTCATTTTATCTTAAGTAAGTCCACGTAATTCTTACGTCAAACATTGCTTCAGACATCATGATCATACACTTTAGTGATAAAAGATATCTGCAATCGAACAAAAAAACTGAAGGTATCTGCATCATAACCTTCATTTTGGTGTGTTGTCGGGCGACCGATACAGAACCATTAATTCTCGAAAACAAGCACCCAATAACGCTATCGGAGGCATTCCGAAATTTCAACCTTCTCGAAAGAAAACCATGATGCATCGTGTAGCTGTTGCTACCATTGTGGTAGCATCAAGCTTACTACTGCTTGTACCCAATCAAAAGAATTCTCTGCTGGTGTATGGTTTTGTGACGCCATCATCTCCAGGGTGCTCTGGAAACGGAGTTTCGTGGGCTATTCGGGCACCTCCTTCCTCCTCAACTTCTCAACTCCAACTACAGCCATCTCAGCAGCCGTTCCATCATCATCAACATCCTCATCAACGTTCTTCTCCTTTTTCTTCTGGGAGTAATTGTCATGAAAACAATTGCTATTTCTCTTCTTCTCAATATTACCACCGGAAGCAACAAAAAAACAAGAAGCAACAGCACCAGCGCACCAACCAGAGACCATTATATTATTCTTCGCATCCGAATAATGGTGATCCATTTGAAATTTTGAACTTGGAACGTACGACAGCATTGGACAAACAGACTATCAAGAGAGCCTATAAGGCGATGGCATCAAAGTTTCATCCAGATGTCGTTGTCAATCAAAATAGTACACCTGAAGAGAAAAAGCTTGCAAATGATCACTTTGTAAAAATTAATGGTGCATACGCGGCTCTAATGGATCGTGATCAAGTTGGAAAGGAGCAAGAGCTCGAACGAAAGAAAAATAATCAAGCCAAGAAGACATACCAGAATTATTACAAACAAAGTCCTTTTCACCACCCTTCCAGTACATCGGCTGGTTCATCTTTTTCCTCAAAAGCAAAACAACGAAGATATAGGAGTACAAGGGCAAGATCTACAAATACCAAAAGATCAAAGACTACTACCGCTTCTTCTGTGGGCTCAGAGTCATTCACCACATCATCATCATCATCATCCACTGGATCACCTCATCGCCGAACTGCAAATACAGATTGGTGGAAAAAATCAACTTTCAAAGCAACAGGATGGGATAGTAATGACAAAGGTTCTGATTGGTGGAAGGGTAGTGCTGAATTTGGAAAAGAAGAAACAGACAGTTCTACTTCTTCCTCTTCCTTCTTTGAGGATCTTCGCGAGGAACTTCTGAAGAAGCAACGACGTTCGCATAGCACCACAAGTCCTTATAGCCAAGGAACTTCTTCTCACAGTAGCAGCAGCAGTACTGAATTCGGAAAAGAAGAAAAATACAATTCTGCCGCTTCCTCTTCCTCTTTCTTTGAAGATGTTCGCGAGGAACTTCGTAAGAAACAACAAGGTTCAGATAGCACCACCATTCCTAGAAGTCAAGGAACAAAGGCTACTACTACAACAACTACAACCGGTATATCTTCTAGCGATAGTAACAGCAGTGCCAAATTTGGTAAAGAAGAAAAGTATAACTCTGAATCTTCTTCTTCCTCTTTCTTTCGTGATCTTCGCGAGGAACATCGTAAGAAACAACAAAAATCACACAAAACTACCACTTCCAGCAGTCAAGAAACAAAGACTACCACTACTACAACTGGTAAATCTTTTTACAGTAGAAGCAATACTGAATTTGGAAAGGAAGAAACATACCACGCTGGAGCTTTTTCTTCCTCTTTCTTTGATGATATTCGCAAGGAACTTAGTAAAAAACAACAAAGATCACATAGTACCACCAGTCCTAGCAGTCAAGAAACAAAGACTAGTACTACTGCTAAAACAACAACGACGACGACGACAACCACTGATAAATCTTTTCACGGCAGAATTAAAAGTACCTACGGTTCTCCCTCTTCTTCAGTAAGAACAAAACGAACTGGCCATTCTTCATCTCCCCCTGCATCCACATCTCCATCTACTTCCAATGAGCACTATGAAAATCACCCCCGACGATCTGGTAGTTATTACACTCAAAAAACACGTTCTAAGTCTACGGCAACTAAAAAGGAATCCAAGAGTACTGCCTCGACTACCGGTAGAAGCGGTGGTGTATGGCGGACAGGAAAAACCACGAGTACTCGTACATCTCATCATAACAAAGGGGATCCATCATCAAATGGAAGCTCTTCTTCTCCTTCTGCTTCAAGTGGTGGGAATACCGACAGCAGCTCAACTAGTAGCAAAAGAAGTAGTGATGTTCTTACAAATGATTGGTTGCACCATGGCAATAAATATTCAAAATCCTCCTCCAATTCAGAAATGGTAGATGATACTATGAAGAATGACGAAGATGATGATGTATCTGATTTGTTACGATCAGGTACCTTTCAACAAGTAGCGGAAGAAATGGATAGTACTGAATTTCTTGTACAACAACTTATTTCGAAGTTTGGTAAGGTGGAAGAAGAATATTTAGCAGTTCAAGCGGACGCAGCAAAAACAGATATATCCTTTTCACAAAAGGTAACCTTAGATATACAAATGGCTGGAATCAAAGCACGGAAAGATGTATTGGTTGGACATTTGATCAAAGCCCGTAAACGTTTGGAACAATTACAAACAAAATTTTGGGAATTGAATTCTGGTAAAGCACAGCGAAGTGAAACACAAGAACCAATAATTCCAACACCAACACCAACGAAAAAGAACAAGGACGTACAGAAACAACAAGATGTGAAACAGTCACGTAGTGCTACCATTAGTGCCACAACTACAGTAAAGGCATCTCCATCTTCCTCCACCAAGTCAGAATCTCCTTTCTTCTTTTTCTCTTCTCCAACGCCATCTCCCTCCTCCTCAAACAGCCCCAAGGTTTCCACAGAACGCCACCAACACAAACCTAGTAAAAATACTATCAGTGCCACAGCAGCAAAACTTATTGCAGATGCTACTTCCAATATTGTGTCATCTCACAATTTCGAAAGGTCTACATCAACTGCATCTACACCTAGCCAAAACGCGGTTACAACAAGCACTCATACATCTCAGATTACAACTCCCCCCTCTCCTCGTCCTTCGAAGAGCATCACTACTGATGTTACAACAGAAAAGCATGAGGATGTGGCATCTACTGAACTTCAGACAACGAAAAGTGTGGAGAAGGAAGAATCATCCAAGAGTTCAGATGGATTGGGCCCATTTTTCTTTATCGGTATATCAACATATGTTGCCTTTGGACAATTCGCTCATTTTGTGGATCATTTATTTCACCATTGACTACTTTTCTCTCTAGGGGAAAAGTAGAGATATCTACTATTATAATAGGTCGTGCTATTATAATTCCATGACACGTACACACACATGATTCATATCGCACTTACATATCATACAATCTTTGAGAGACGGTTAGATAAATAATATATATATTTACACAATTTCAAAAATTCAGAGAAAATAATTCACACGATTCTCATTCCTTCTTGAGAAAGTCAAAAGCCAAAAATGAGCTTCTATACTTATTTACACACACCATGCATACGCCTTTATCCTAGATTTTAAAAACAGCTATTTTAGAGAAGTTATCCTTTATTACTGCACAAAAAAATGAAAATCACCTTTTAAAAGTCAGGGCACAAAGACTACTACAACAACTGCTGGTAAAGAATGAATAGTATCTACGTGGCTCCCTCTTCATGATGCTCCCTTTTCAGTAAAAGCAAAACGCACTGGTTATGATTCTTCATTCCCCACTGCATCCAAAATAATATTGTCATATACACGTACTGTCAAGTTTCCTTTTCGTCTCTTACTAGATCATACCTGTACTTCCTTTTGTCCTTTTGAGTTTCTTGCATATTCCGTCACTTTCAAAAAAGACTGCAACACTCACGATTGCGATATTCCTCATTTACTTTTGGATCAAGATCCTCCAACGTCGAAACACAAATCATCGCAGCAATAGCAAGATCACAATACCATAGCACCTACCGTACAACCAGTCCACTTTCTCTAGAGATTCATCAGCAGCTCAATCTCCCAGTCATCATCAACAGCACAGATGCATGCTATATGCAGGACATATACCAATTGGATTCCATTCATTGTGGTATAAAGTCCGACAAACACCACATGATATATCTAATTAGTGGAATAAAACTGTGATGATGTGGAATAGGAAAACAGGAAACCTTGGACGTTTGCTTGTCGGTCATGATGGACCTATATTTTCAACCCTGGTGGTGCAACAGTATATAGCATTTTTAAGTTCTCGAATAACAAATACAGTAGTGGGCTACAGTCGACCCACATTCGGTAATAATAATGAGCAAGGCTCGTGTTGTTTTTATGTTCAAACGTGTGATGTATGTGTCAAGCCTGGAAAAATGACCTAAAATACAGGAAAAATATTTCAAGCTTGACATTTCCGGTGTTGCTTATATGCTTTTACGTCATTTTTGTAAATTTTATAAATACTATAAAACACGACGCTGTAAATAATAATTATATTAAAAATACCCACAGTAATCCCCCGTAAATAAGATGATGATGATTAACTTAAACATAACCTTAACTCGAATAAACTAATACGGTTATTGAAGCAGAGTGTCTACTGTACCTAAAACAACCACTCACGGATAGACTGACGTAATTAGAGGCCATCTGCCACAGAACTGTCAAATAAAATCACGTAAAATCTACTCATCTTGTACGAGGCGCGCCAGAAATTTCGAAATTTCCCGCACTCCCGTTCCCCCCAAGAATGTTTTCACACTCCAAACAAACATGTGTTACTCGCCAGCTGTCCTGCCTTTTGGGGTGTCGTACGAGCCTCCAAGGTAGGATTGCAATTAGTACCGTTGAGTGCTTCTCTTCAACAGCCCACACACACACACACACATAAAAGCAAACAGAACCAACCAATGGACTGTAAGCTGATCTCGCGTACCGTTTGGTATCTTTTATACGTAAAAGACGGTACAGTACTCTCTGTGTAGTTTTCTGCACACCTTCAAAAAGTTGGGGTGTGCGCTGTTTTCAGTGTCCCAGTATTGGGTGTAGAAGATCTACACACATCAACGAAGCACGCCCCCCGAGAGAAGGAAAAGGCGTGTGTTGGGTGGTGTTGGGTGGTGTGTGTGTGTGTGTGTGTTCTGCTCTTGTGTGAACATTCAAGCAGAGACAAAAAAGTAGTGTTACGGAACAACACAACACATCATTGAGAACATCATCTCAACGACATTCAAGTATTGATTACTCTCATCTCTGTTATCGCTCCTCTCCATTCTATATAGCATTCCTCACAACAAAGTTCTCCTTAGCTTTGCCTACAGACGTGTTTATTTGCGGGTAACAAAGAGAAAAAAGTTTGTGCGAAAGAACGCAACTATTTTTTTTTTTTTAAATTTCTAGTTTCAAGAATTTGTTACCTTTCATAAGGGAGTAACACATTGAAACTTGTTTGAACCCCCCTCTTCCGAAAGAAAAGAAAAACGGGCAACAGATCAATAGGGTTTTGCCACAGAGCGGAGCAGAGTCTCAACGGACTGCACTGTGCTGTCTGTGTGTGCTACACTGTACTGTACTGCAGGTGCAAAGGACTTGTTGGAGAAGGAGTAGAAGAAAAGAGTCCGCAGTTGTACCCAGATATACCTACGAGTACAGTAGTGTAGGTGGGAAATAATTGCAGCATGACGATGCGTCTTGTTTCAGCATCTGCAGCGGTAGTTATCCTAATTGCCTTTTGCGTGAGTCATCAGTCATGGTCTTCAGTCACGTTTGTGAAAGCGTTTATGATCACTCCATCAACTACGAAACCATTCCTATTATTTCATCATGAATCTCGGATAAGACAAAGTAGTAGGATGACTCAGAGTAGAGGATTAGTTCCATACTATTATTTACGTTCAAGATCAGGCGATGGACAAAGATATCATCATCATGGATACTATAAGAACAACCACAAAAGACTACCTACAAGTACCATATTATTATATGCAACCTTTCCCCAAACACCATCCTCCTCCACTATAGATGACGAAGAAGATTATTTCTTTCGTAGTACGAATGATCCATATCAAATTTTAAATTTAGAACCTACACTTGACTTGGATAAGAAAACAATTAAACGTGCCTATAAACGCATGGCTCTCAAATACCATCCAGATGTGATTGTTAATCCGAATAGTACACCTGAAGAAAAGAAGCAAGCCAACGACCATTTTGTGAAAATCAATGGTGCCTATGCAACCTTGATGGAACAAGAAGAACGCGGTACACATTTTTATGCAGAACCAAATACATATGGTAGTAGTCATAATCATGGTGGTAATGGATATTATGGAAGTGGTGGTACATCTGAACAACAAAGACGACGAAGTAAAAGTTATTACTCTGATAGAAGTCGACAACGTACATCGTCACCTACAGATGGTGATGAGGAGGAGGATTCTGCATGGTGGAAAGAACCAGGATTTGGTGAAGAAACTAGTGCCAATGAATCGTCGTCGTCATCATCTTACTCCTATCCTCATGGTAGTACACGTTCTCGAACAACTGGTGGGAATACTCATTATCATCAATATACTCAAGGTAAGACAAATAATCACAAACGTAGTACAGTGCGTGATCCAAATTCAGCATGGTGGAGACGTGATGATGATTATATAATAAATGATTATGATGACTATTACAATGAGAATGACGACGATTATGATGATGAAGAAGATGAATGCAATGGTGAGGATGAGGATGCTTGTGACTTTGACTTTTTTGATTTTGATAATTTCGATTTTGAAAATTTTACTGTAGAAGATTTGGAAGAAAGTATCCAACAAGAGAAGATGAAAAGTAAACAAGGTGTTGGTGGTGGTGTTGAAAGTCGTAGCACTGTTACTGGTAATAGTAATACCACCAGTAATGACACAGAAGTTACCGCAACAACAACAGCCGCTACTGCTACTGCCCCTGCTACAAAAATCAGTACTACCTCATTATCATCCAATAGTAGTAACATTACGGGTACTTCCAACAACATAACAAGTGACTCCAATGTTACAACTTCTGCTGCTACTGATACTGATACTACCACCACTAATATTACAACTTCTAATACAACGACCAATAGCAGCAACAGCAATGACAATTTTGAAGCAGATGATTTTGTACAATTTTTGGTACGCTATGTGGATGGATATAGCCAAAATAATCGTCTAGATGACCGACAATTAAAGTCATTATTGGCAAATGGGACCATGGTAGAAATTGGTGAAGAAATGGATGATACAGAATTTGTAGTACAGCAATTGCATCAAAAGTCACAAAATGTCAAGCAAGAATTAATTTTGGCATCCAAGGGTGTGGATTCCAAGAAGAATGGTGGTGCTGGTGCTGGTATGAAATTCTTGAGTAAGGCGGAATTAGAAATTAAAGTTGATGAATTGAAAGTAAGGAAGAATGTGGTGGATAAATTTTTAAGAAAAGCTAGACGGCGATTGTCTAAATTACAAAAGCGATTTTGGCAATTAAACAAAGTTACAAGAACAACAACGTCCACTGGATCATCATGGTATACACCACCGCCGCCGACACCACCAACACCAGAAACACATGCACCTCCTAGTGCTGTACCACCATCTCCGGCTCCATCAACAACAACAAGAACAACAGCAGCATCACAACAGACTGGTCCTACTAGTAAAAAGAAACCATCTTCTAGATCACGAACTAGTATTAAAGGTGGGGGTACATACAGCAGAGTCAGAGCAAGTAGAGGTAAAGCTGATAACGTTTTCACTTATGCAGAAACACGACGACAACAACAGCATTATCAACAACAGCGGATAGCGACGACAACATCAACATCAGGGACGACAATGGATTCTCACAGTTATACTTATTATCAACAGCCTGAACCACAACCATCACAACAATATCAACCACAACCACAGCAACCACAGCAACCACAACAACAACAACATCATCATCAACTAGAGGAACAATCCTGGAAGAAGGAATGCTTTTTATTTTATGGTATGCGACGTCGTACAGGCCTATTTAGAGAACGTCATTCTGATGTATCGATTGATGCCTTTTTTGAATTCAAGACACAGAGAGAGCAGAGAGAACTTGAACTAAGTATGATGGTGGAAGATGAAGAAGATCCACTAAAAGCATTACCATCAACATCATCCGAACTAAGTATGATGATGAAAGAGGAAGATGATGAAGATCCTCTAAAAGCATTACTATCAACATCATTGGAACTAAGTATGATGATGAAAGAAAGTGATGATGAGGATCCACTAAAATCATTACTATCAACATCATCGTTCAGTACAGAAAAATTGGAGCAAGTGTCACCATCATTCCATGATATTTCTAATATTGACATGAGTAGCAGCAGTAGCAGTAGCAGAAGCAATCCCGTATACAATACCAACGGAATCGAGAAACCAGAACGAGTGGAAGAACCAGAATTGCATGACTCTGAGGCAAGTAAGGCCAATGTTAATGTCAATATTGATAGCAGGGGATTCGACTTTGCCTATCCTGTACAGCCAAATGGAACTACTGGTAGATATCGGATTAGGAACAAAAATTTGAGTAATAAGAATTCTGCCCAACCACGGTCGTCATTATTTACTGCTGGTGCCCCGATGCCACCAACTACTCCAATTGTAGAAGACGCCACTGTCACTGAACCAGAAGGTACGTGCCGGAGAAACCGGACTATGAATGACTGCCTTTAGGACAACTACGTTTGTTTGAGTGACGTTACACATAAAATGCATGTATCTCATCTTTGTAATCTTTTCCTATTGTCTTGTTCACAACCGAAGATGATATAGACGATGATGAAATAGTGGATGAAGAGCTTCTTGAGGAATTGCTTAGACTTGAGCTTGAGAATAACAAACTTATTCAGTCTTTGATTGAATTAGAATCTAACGTAACAAAGCTTCAAAAAGATCTTGAATTGGAGTAAATGAATGATCTAAGAAAGTCACAATGTCGAACATGAAAAGAAATCTCTTTATCAGTAGTATCATTCATGCCTGCGCTCTCTTTACAGACAGAAGAGCATGTAAAATAATTTTTGAGAGAAACACAACTCAGCTATACTCTGGAACACGAAACTACATTCGTTTTGAATACATTAAGTGCAACACAAATTCAAAAGGTGCAGCGAAACCGTTTCTACTAGTGTAATAGCTCTTTACACCTCACATGGCCAACAATTTGAGCTCTTTTTGGTTGAAAAACTTAAACTTGAATAGTCAAGAAAGTGATTTCTCTATCGCGACACTAGAAGTCTTGTGTGTGTTTTATTGACTTACTTGTTTTTCCTGGTCTACTATTTTCTAATTTGCATTGCCTTGCAGTACGTCAGGGGGGCATGAAGATATGGGCGTATCTTTTTGTAAAATATTGCCACAGAAGGCACATGACGATGTATCCTCTTCGATTCAGTTCCAATCATGGTGTACATTGGTCATCGACTCTCTCCCTCCCCATCTCTCCCTCACTTCGAGAAAAGCTGGCACCGCTCTGGTGTGTATTTAATCTTCATGCTCATCATTGACAATGGATTTCATAATATCATCGATGGACGATCCGGTGTTGATATTGTTGCTATAATCATCATCGTGGATGTCAATAATGGACAAAATATCAAGATCATCTTTGGATATGAATTGTCCTTCATACTTCCCAGTCAATGTTGTTTGTAAGCTTTGAATGATTGGATTCCAAAAGTCATAACCTACAAGATAAATTGGACATTTTGGTCGTCTACCGGTTTGCATTTCACACAGTGCCGCAAACAATACGTCTAAAACACCTAAATCACCGGGAAGCATAACCAATGCCTTTGCATTGTGTATCAATACTTCTCTATAGGCAACACGATGACGAAATTGAACTGTTACATAATCAATGTTGTGGTCACTATTGCTGCTGCTGGTGAGATCTACTTGGTCATCATACATCACAAATCGTTGCAATGTATACTTTTTGGAAGTGCCATCACGACCACCGGTATCAAGGTCATTCAAGATGATTCCATTTTGTATTGCTCGATCGACCATACCACGTGATCCAACACGTACAATCCTATCAGACCGTACCATTTGTTGGGTCAACCTGGCAACAAACATGATTTCATGTTGTGTTAAACCATTCCTAGCACCAATAATAACAACTGCTGATGGAAGTTGTGATACCTTTGTCAAACCTCTTCCGAGTTCATGTCGAAGATATAGTAATCTTTCTCGTAATGTATGGTGTGTCGTACTTCCATTTTTATTGTCATCATTCTTGTCTTTAATTTTTGTGTTCCTTAATGCGTCGATAGTTTCTATTTCATCCTTGACAGATTGAACAACATTGAAATCTGTTGGATGTATAAGTTGCCGTTGATTAACAGTACTATTTTCTAACGTTTGAAGGAATGGTTGATAAAATGCAGTTGGTAACATTAGGATAGGACATGATATTTTATGTTCTACCGATGCTATCCAACATTCCAAGAATTCATTGATTGTACCTAATCCACCAGGTAAAACAATTATAGCATATGAATTCCATATGAGAGCCGATCGACGAATAGCAAATGTTTTCATGTATGTCAATTGCTGTGGATGAGGGTTATTGTTTATTTTGTACAATGGCACAAGCGTAGAGTGTGTTTTGCATCATGAGTGTGAGACAATTAATTTTAAAACAGGGTAAAAGTAGGATGAGTTATAAAAGAAACCTTGAATACAAGCAGGAAAGCTCTCCCAAAATGTAAAGATGAACAAGTCACGTTGTGTATTCAAAATGGAAACTTACATCAATATTGGGAGACACCTGTTGTTCAAATGGTAATTCAATTCGTATGCCTTGTGTAGCACGACGTGGAATGCATAGTTTTTGTGTGTGATGTGGATCTTGTTTTTGTTCTTGTTTAAAACCAAATGGCACAGCATCCATAATTCCTGGTCCAGCACCTGTACGTACCGGATGTACATCACCAATATTTTTAGTAGCAGCCAATTGATTCCCCAATCGTACTGCAAGTTGATAATATTCATCTGTTTCATTTAATCTTGCACTACCAAAAACTGTAATTGCAGCAGTAGCAGCAGAGGCGTTCCTATTCGTAGTAGTAGTAGTAATAGTAGTAGTGACAGTATCATCGTCGCTATTGTTAGTACTTGTGTTTGACCGCTGGTGATAACGTGGAGATGACCGATTGTGAAATGAATTCATAATCTTTAAATCTTGTAAAAGTTTTGTATATGTATCATAAGTAATTTCATCTGATGGTTGCGGTGGTTTGCCCACAAAACTTTCAAAGATTTGTGTGACCATATCATCATCGTTGTCCGAAGAACTCTTACTATTATTTCTACTAACTATTTGTGCAAGTACGATTTGATAGGCATCATGCCATTTTTTAATAATTTGTTGTTTACGATGTTGTTCAAGACGACGATCTTTCCAATCGACATTTAGAGGATCATTTGTGGTGTTGTTCTTCATGAATAAAGTTGCTTTCTTTTCTTTGTTGGAGTTATTATTACTCTGTACTGTACTGTCGTTGTTGCTGTAGTTGTGATGGTGTTGGTTTTTTTTTTTTAATAAACAATCTCGCTGTTAGTGTTCTATACAGGTGTCAATCAAACATGTCATCATGTGTTGATGTGAGCGAGTTGACAAGGACGAAGTGTTGAGTCGCGTGACTTCCATCCTGACAACTCCGGTAGTCCTTGCCCTACCGTAGTCGTGTCTCGACACTTTCTTGTTTCACTCTCCTTTGTCTCGCTCAGGAGTTCTCGTTTCTTGGAGTCTGCGCTTAGAAGGGTTCTCGTTCTTGTGTACGAGTACCATAATTAGGGGTTAGGGATACACTGAATTCCGGCTAAATTCAGTTCGAAAGCAATAATTTTGTACCGGTTCGTAGATTACGTACCTGATTTACCATTAGCTTGATAGTGCCATGTACCTACGTTTACAAGACAAAAAGTGCCCATGTTGAAGATCTCACGACACCCTCGCGCAGCGCGCAAGCACGAGTCAGCCCCGATGAACTGTCTGCCTGAACCTGCGTACTGTCACTGTGTAGACTCTACTAGAGAGGGCACGCCTCAGGAAATGCCAAGTCAGGCGAGGCACTGATGCTGTCGTCACGTGTCAAAAACAGTAGGTGAGGAGGTATCCTTTCCGTCTTCTTTCTTTTCTTCCTGCGTGATCGATCTTTCGTTGGATCTCTGTCATGATGTGTTGTCTGTTGTCGCCTCTGAGTCTTCTCTCTCTCTCTCGAGCTGCAGCTTTCGTCAGAATTTTGACAGAGAAAAATAGCATCACAAATCACAACATCTCTCTCTGATTTTGTCGTGTTGGTCATCTCTTTTTTATTACTCCTAATAGATTTGAGTCTTGCGTAATTCCTCGACTCAGAACCACTTTGGTCATCCATTGGCGCACACACAGGTTGTCCAGTTTGTGTCTACAACACAGGAGGATAACAACGCATATCAAAAGAAAGTATCAGTCAAATTTTGAATTGCAAGAGAATTGAATAAGCACCAAACAAAACTTGATTCACGTAACAGCCGCAGGAGTTAGTGCACTTTCCATCATGCGTTTTCTTGACAAATTATCTATAGTGTGGATGACTACAACATCTACCATGATCCTTTTACACTTACCAAACCATGCCATTGGATTTAGTATATCAACACCTCATAGCAAGACTAATTATTTTCAATCGGTACATCATTATGATTCATCATTCTTGTCGTTATCATCAGTCCAGTACCACCCATGTACAAGGCACACACAGCATGCCAAGAGACCCACGTTTGTACTTTATGCATCGTCTTCGCGGAGTAATCAAGTTTTACCAGATGATCCATTTCAAATTTTAAATTTAGAACCATCACCGACATTGGATAAAAAAACTATTAAACGTGCCTATAAACGTATGGCATTGAAATATCATCCAGATGTAATTATTAATCAAGATAGTTCACCGGAAGAAAAAAAACAAGCCAATGATAATTTTGCGAAAATTAATGCAGCCTATGCTACGCTCATGGGTAAAAATGGTAGTAGTAGTAGTACTGGTGGTGCGAATGGTGGTAGCACTGGTGCTGCAAGTGGTGGAGGATATACACCACCTCATCGACGTACCAGCAGCTATTATGATTCAAGTCGAAAACAACAGCAACGTGGCACATCCACCGATTGGCAAGATTATATGCCAAACTATGGGGAAATGGATGAACAATATGATACCAATGGAGATAGTTTTAGTTCCATCTTTTCAGATTTACTCATGGGTGCAGCAGGTGCAGTGGCTGGTGGTGGTGGTAGTAGTAGTAGTGGTATCTTTCGTGATTTTGTAGAATTTTTAGAACGCAATGTGGATGGATATGGGAGTGATGAAATGGGATCATCCTCATCGTCTTCCAGTAGTGATGATGCAGAATTACGAATATTATTACAAACGGGTTCGTTGCAAGATGTACGTGATGAAATGGATGATACAGAATTAATTGTACAACAATTATCCTCTAAATTGGATAATGTGGAAAAGGAATTAATCATGATGCAAGCCGAGTTAAAGCAAACCACAGGGAAATTTATGGAAAAATTAGAATTGGAAGAAAAAATATCAGAATTACAAGCACGACAAAAAGTCATCAAGGGATATTTAAAACAAGCACGAAAACGGCTTGTCAAATTACAAACAAGATATAAAGAACTTATTGTATCTGGGGATGTTGGTGGTGGTAGGACGAAAGATGATGATTCAACAAGTACAACAGGTAGCAATAGAAATACGGGATATTCATCAACTTCGTCATCAGGATACGACAGTAGCGGTAGCAGCAGTACTAGTGATGGCACTTCAACAACAGGTAGTAGCAGTAGTAGTACTGATGATTCTTCTGAATCATGGAGACGTGAAAGTTTTGGATCCTATGGAAGAGGACGAGGATCAAGTCGTAGTTCTCGTGGACGTCGATCTTCTTCAAGTCGTGGTACTACCAATAAGAAAGAAACAACAACTGCATCATCATCGTCCACTCAATCTACGAGAAGTGATCCACAAACATCCAATCAGAGTTACACCCGTCGTGAAGCTTCTACAAGTAATAGCAGCAGCAGCAGCAGTAGTAGTAGTCGATCATCGTCGCCGTCGTCAAGCACGTCTACATCTACTACACCTACAAAATGGACACCACCTGTTCCACCGCATCGACGAAAATCATCCTATGAAAGTCAAGCACAAGAAGATAAACGTCGATTAAGAGAAATTCAAGTTGATGATGAATTTGAAAAGTTAAAAAAAGATTTAGGATTGTAAATGTCAAATAAAAAAAGTAGAGATTACAACACAAACCTAAAATATAGTATAAAGTTCTTATGCATTTCATTATTTCGTGTTAGAGGGAAAGACTGATCACCGTGTTGCGTGTTGGCATTCTCACTTTCTTTTGGTGGTGGGGGGGGGCAATGGTTGTGGTGATGGTGACGCTCGAACAAGCTTTATCTCTCTGTGCTGTTTGTTTCTGTTTCCTCTAGTGCCTAGACTAAAGATATTAAGTCCTCAAATCCCCATAGTCCTCAAATCCCAATTATGTGTTTGTAGGCACAGTCCTGCTAGATTCCTACTGAAGCTTTTTAGAGAGTAAAACCAGCACTTTCCGGTTTGTGACCAGACCAAGAATTCCTGTGTCGGGAAAACAGGACCAGAAGGGTCCAAATCACAGAATGTAATACCTGAATACGAGAGTGATAATCCATCCTGCTTCCATAGAAAAAGTACCGAATAAATATAGTCAGTAGCCGTCCGAAAGATTGAGATAGATCCAATGGCACATCACCGTGAATCGAACGCCCCACTGCTGGTGCCTGGGAATATTCTTTTGAATGGAGGCTGTGTACCAAACTATGATACCCCAGACTCCCCCCCAAAAAAACAAAAAAACAAAATAGGACTCGCATGATATCGATAATCTCTTGTTTGGCCCAATGGAGTCCAAGGTAGCACTTGGTCGGGATCTGAAGGCATCCGCACGCGACAAATGCCCATTCCACGGACCGGTGGCGATCCAAGGATTCCTTGCGCATCCAGTGGGATAGATGATGGAGGGAGAGCAGGAGTAGGATCGTCCCGAACATGGCATGGGCCCGTGTCGACGAACTGTGCGGCACGGCGAGGTAGTACCGAAAACCCTAAAAAAATACATCTTTTCCTTGTCGTCGTATTCTGTGTAGGCGAGAAAGCTGCTGTGCGAATCAATCATGTGCATGAGAATTGTTAAGTCAAGGACGAAGGCAAACCACAAGATAGTCGACTGCCGAGAAGGGGATGGGGCAGTAATCATAGTGGCAGCAGCAGCAGCAGCCTTTGTAGGAGTTGTTGCATCGGACTTTTCCATACCGCTGAATGTCGCCTTGGAAATAGGAAAGCCTGCCTGTTTATATTGGTGTGGAGTTTGTGCCCGTTACAAAACTAATCTCATTCTGGTTAGTTAAAAAAACAGACACTCTTCACTACCTGGTACAGTACAATACTGCAATATTTATTGCAGATTTCGGAACACTCTGAAATCTTTCGATCGGCACCAATAGTTGCCCTCTAGAGATAAGGGCATGACAGAACTTGACTACTACAGTCCACACCTGGTAATAAGCCTAAAAAATAATGAGTTCAAGAATACTGTGTACTAGCAGTACATCATTTTTTTTTTTTTTTTCAAGCTTCAAAATTTTTTCGTGTTGCTTACATGCTGACGTCGTCATACATAAATTTTCAAAAAAATCTACAAAAAATAAAATAATAAAAGTAGACTACTCGTCCCTTTCCTAGCTAAAAAAATATTGAATGACATCACATAATATCACCAATAAGGCGGGGTCAAGCATTATGAAGAAAGTGTTCAATAATCGATAATAGTATATGTTATATAAAATCAATTTCAAAATTGCCAAAAAAGGGAACCGGTATTTTTTTATTTATTTTTGTGACAGGTATTATGTTAATTGTAATTTAAAAGTCCAGTGAATTACAGTCAGTACATGATGTTTTGCAAAGGACGTTAGACGTTATTAAAACGTTGAAATTGCAAAGTCATCATTTTTATTTTATACTTATTGATGTAAGCTATATAAGCTAATTTCGATTTTGATTGGATCTCTGCATTCTCAACCGTCTGACCCAATAGTCCTACATGCTGTTGCTTAGGTACTTACTTTGCTATTAACGGTAGTTCACGTATAAAGATACTGGCAAAGATCATGAAAGAGAAGATTCGGACGAAGCATCATTTTTTTCTCTTCTGCTTTGCAACTGTTCTCCTTTTGCCAAAAACACCACGTAGCGTAGTTCGAACTAGCTGTTCGAACGTCTAGGAATAGAGAGACTAGTCGGCAGAGTATTTTTTTCGTCCACTTGTCCGAAAAATTGAAGCAACGAAAGAACGTTCTACCGCATTCTTCTCATACTGTCAAAAGAAAGTAATATAATATCAAAATGAGTTTGTTATGTTGTTGCCCAGACCCGTACATCTCATCTGGAGAAGAAGTAGAAGATGACGATGCGGAAAATCTCACCTATGTGAGTCGTGCTGCTTATGATGAATTACGAAAACATCATAACAATCATTGGCATTCTCTTTGGAATGTCACATCAGGAAAGGTGATTGGAGAACTTCACCAAACTCCCTTGAAGAGTTGGTCGCCAGATACAGATGGGGATCACCCAGATGGCCATGACAACTGGTTCCCCAAAAAAATGGGTGAAATCCTCAGTAGGACAAAAATTTGGTGTGATGTTCTCAGTCTTGGTCCTCCGGATGGTTTGTTTATGGAAGAATTTCAAAAGGGACTTCTAAAAGTAGCTGAAAATTCTAAATCGAGTGAGAAGCCCGTTGTTGTTCGTATGATGTTTGGGAACATAATAGGTATGCCGGTCGACGTTACTCGTGTTATCAGGAAACTGACAGAAAACCTCCCCTTTGATTCCAACCTCCAACTTTGGGTAGGAGCATGGAGAAAGGGTGTGTCATGGAATCATGCCAAGATTATAGCAGTTGATGGTTTGTACCTTCATACCGGTGGACATAACATGTGGGATGCACACTATCTGAAATTCAATCCGGTCCATGATCTTTCCCTTGAAATGAAGGGTCGAGTAGCACATGATGGACATCTCTTTGCCAATCAACAGTGGAAGTTCATTGAAGACAAGCAAAGCACAATAATTGGAAGTATTGTCGACAAACTTCCTGACTATTTACCTCTAGTTCATCCTGTCCGTGTTACTGTCAGCGAGTACCCTGAAGGAAAGGCTGAAATATTTCCTCCCATGTATCGGAAACGTGTAGTTCCCAAACGTTTTAATGATAGAGACGAAACCCCCCTTATTAGTCTTGGTCGGTATGGAGCACTTATCAAACGTTTCCGTCCATCAGATGACGCCTTTGTTGCCATGATTGGTTCTGCAAAGAAAATCATTCGCATGGCATTGCAAGATATGGGACCTATTTGGTAAGTCATTTTCGTGAAAGATTTTGCTGGCTTTACCCCAACATTTTCCTCCATCTTTATTAAGTCTCTCACCCTCATGTGTAATTGTTGTTATTTACTGGTTCGGCATTATTAACAACGCAGTTTCCCGAAAACTAAAATTGCACTGCCCGGTACTGTCTGGCCTCACGCATATTTGGAGGCTCTAGCAACTGTCATTTTCGAAAAGGGTGTTGATGTTGAGATTGTTTTGAGTAATCCTAATTCAATTCCTGCTGGTCTTGGCCCAACAGAAGCTAATTATGGCAATGGATGGACATGTGAAGATGTTGCATCAGAAATTATCAAAGCCATCAAAAAGCTTTACCCGGATACTGACGATGCCAAGCTTCGACAAATTGTTGATGAGAATCTACGCATTTGTTATATTCGGGAAAAGCAAGGCAAAAATTGGAAAGATGGTGAATCCATGGCGATGCATGCCAAACATTTCATTGTGGATGATATTGCTACATATATTGGGTCGCAAAACCTCTACATTGCTGATTTGGCAGAGTGGGGTGTCATTATTGATGGTAAAGACCAAACGGAGAAGATTATGAAAGAGTATTGGAACCCAATGTGGCGATGTTCGTTTACTGGAGAAGATTGTGATGTGCATGAAGTGATGGATGGACTTGACATTGATCGAGATGGCAAAGACACGGCAGATATCTCAGAAGACACCAAAAATCAAATGATGCAAGCAGAGATGGCTAATTTTGGTGCGCTTTCATCTGAATTTGATTGCTACACGCACGAAGAAGATGCAAAGGTTGAGATTGTACAAGTACAGTCAGTACCTAGAGGAGATAAAAAAGAGTAATCCAAAATGGAGGGATGAACGGGAAAGGATATATATATATACATATATATGTATATATAATATGACCAACTGTCATAGTTGTTGTTGATGATGATGATGATGTTGTTGTTGTTGTTGTTGTTGTTGTTGTTGTTTTTTGCAACCCTAATCAACAACAAGAACAACCAATTTGAACAGCAAACAACAAACAAGTTCTTGTTGGGTTATTGTTGGGGTTGTTGTTGTTGTTGTTGCTGCTGTTGTTGTTGTTGTTGTTGTTGTTGTTGTTGTTGTTGTTGTTGTTGTTGTTGTTGTTGTTGTTGTTGTTGTTGTTGTTGTGTTGGAGGTGGTGGTGTTACTGTTAAAATTGTTGTTGTTGTTGTTATTGTAGAATGTGTTGTTGTTGTGGTTGTGGTTGTGGTTGTCAGCATAGTTGTTGTAGTTGTATTTTGTGTTGTTGATGTTGTTGTTGTTGTAAGTGATTTAAAATATTTCACCTAGTTGGACCGATGGAGATTTTAGTTTTCAAGAGGCAAGAACCTGGCAGGCAGGCAAAGAGGGTATAGCAAGAATCTAAAATATGGGTGAATGTGGTCAGAGAAGGTCCTTTTTTTTTGTTATGGTTTTGTTCAGGAAGCTCAAAATACTGTTAAAGGAAAAAGGAGAATTATTTGATGCAACATATTGGGACTGGTTGAACCTTTTGTAATTTTAATTTTCACAAGCCAGGCCCCTGGCAGACAGGCAAAAGGGGTGCAGTGTGGCAGGGACCTAAATTTGATTGATTGTAGTCAAAGAATTCTCTTTGTTTGAGATTGTTTTGATCAGGAAGCTTAAAATATTGGTCAAGGAAAAAGCAAATTTGATTGATTGAAAATATTAGAACTGGTTGTTTTTCTTGCTGTTTTAGTTTTCAGCAGGTAGGCCCCTGGCAGGCACTCAAACAGGGTATGGCAGGGATCTAAAATATGGATGAATTGCAGCCAAAGAATGTTATTTGTTTGAGATGGTTTTGTTCAGGAAGCTTGAAATATTGGTGAAGGAAAAAGCAAAAGTAATTTTGATGCAAATTATTTTGCCTGCTTAGAACAATTGGGATTTGAAATATTAGTTTTCAGCAGGCAAGTATGGCAAGGATCTAAAATATCAGTGAGTGTGATCAGCGAAGGTCTTTTTTTAAACTAGTTTTGTTCAGGAAGCTTGAAATATTGGTAAAAGGAAAAATCAAAATTATTTGATACAAAATATAGGGACTGGCGGAACCTTTTTTGATTTTAATTTTCACCAGGCTGCTGCCCCCCTTTCAGACAGGCAAAAGGGATGCAGTGTGATAGGGACCTAAAATATGTTTGGTTGCAGTCAAAAAATTCCCTTTGTTTGAGATTATTTTGATCAGGAAGCTTAAAATATTGGTAAAGAAAAAAAAAAAAAAATTGATTGAAAATATTAGAACTGGTTGTTTTTCTTGCTTTTTTAGTTTTCACCAGGCAGACAAAGAGGGTGTGGCAGGGATCTAAAATATGGGTAAATTGCAGTCAAAGAATGTTATTTGTTTGAGATGGTTTTGTTCAGGAAGCTTGAAATATTGGTAAAGGAAAAAGCAAAAGTAATTTTGATGCAAAGCTTGAAATATTGGTAAAGGAGAAATAAAAAGTAATTGATGCAAAATACATTACCACCTGGTTAGAGCACTTGGGATTTTAATTTTTCCAAGCAGGCCTCTTGCAGGCAGACAAAGAGGGTGTGGCAGGGATCTAAAATATGGGTGAATGTGGTCAAAGAATGTCCTTTTTTGTTCTGGTTTTGACCAGGAAGCTTGAAATATTGATAAAAGAAAAAATCAAAATTATTTGATGCAAAATATTGGGACTGGTGGAACCTTAAGTAAAGTAAAGTAAAGTAAAGTAAAGTAAAGTAAAGTAAAGTAAAGTAAAGTAAAGTAAAGTAAAGTAAAGTAAAGTAAAGACAGCAGGATATAAAGAACACCAAAGAATCAATTTGGATTCCTACCCTAAGGCAATAAACAATCACAGGGATTGTTGTCATTCTTGAAATTGTGCAGACAGTAGGTGGCAGAAATAAATGTAAATGTCAAAGTAAGGAAGAAGAATGCTGTTTGCAAAGTGTTTTAAACTGCTTCAAGAACAATAACATAGGTGTAAGCATTTCCAATGGTCCAAACCAAACACATGATGAGCAACACAGAGGTTGACAGTAAAACAACAACAACAAAAGAAAGTCCTAGAACTCAATTGGCAGCAACAAAATGGAGAATTTTATTGTTGGAAGAGAACTCAAAGTTTTGAAGTTGATTTTGTCATGTTGTACTAGAAGTCTGGTGCTTCAAGCAGCATGAGTGTATAACCAAACAAGGTACTAATTGTAGTCTAAGAGAAGGTGCTGATGACAAAACTATTCCATTTATTTAATTTTTATTTTTTACTTAAATATCCACAAAATAAAAAGTTGCTAACAGGGGGTGCAGAAATGTGAATGAAGGGCATGCGTTTTTTATTTCTTAGTATGCACATGCTGGAAATTGCAAATCAGATTGTTGTTTGCAGTTCATTGATCAATCATGCCCTACACACACTTGCATCCCCAATGGATCCAAGTTGCTATTGCATCTGGCAAACATGTGCACTTCAAGCAAATCTTTGTAAACTTGTCCACAAACATCAATCACACATTTCATCTGAGAGAAAACTCTCTCAACTGTACCACCGGACACCTGCTGTATGAGAGCAATCAAATGCAACACCAGAGAGAAACAAGGAAATTTGGGACCATCCATAATAATTGGCCTCCACCACTCCCATATCCTTGCTGGTTTCTCACTGACATCCTTTCTCCAATCCTCATCCACTGGACCACACATTCCTTTCTTCTTTCTCTCCAAACAGGTTCTGAACAAACAAGATGATGCAATGGTGCACCAATCAAAAATAAGTTCCATTGCTTGAATTACAATGTTGTGGATCTCTTTCAAAAATGCTTCAATGAAAGCATTGTCAAACTCAGGGAAACCAAAAAAAGGCAAGAGTTCCTGTGCATGAATCCTTATGTTGTGCACCTGACAAGCATTCTCTTTCAACCAAAGTAGATTGAAGATTGTGTTGCAACAATCTAGAACTTCCATAACCTTATACAAGTCCCCTGCTTGATCAATAAATTGCTTGTTAAAATAATCAATCCCAGGCTGTTGAACAGATCTGGCATGCTGGATTAGCTCATCTATTGTGCGATGTGGAAATCTTGCTAACCAATCATTAAATTTCTCCACACTTCCATCAAGTTTCTGCTGCATCATTGCCTCATCATTCTTGGCCTTTTTATATTTCTCCTTTGCATCCAAAACTCAGACCACAGCCCCAGCTACATCATGTTTGTCAACCAATTTAGCAGATGATTGTCTCCTTCTCCCATTGGATGCTGCTCCTCTTGTATTATCTTCAAGCTCTTTTACAGCATTCAAATTTTCTAGTGCACCATTCACTTTTTGATTGGTAGCATCAAGTTCTAATTGCAGCTCATTCCTCTAAACTGCGGCATGGTCTTTTGCTTGTTGAATAAGATCCACAACTCAATCAACAATTTTTTCAACATGTGGAAACACATCATCTTGTCTGAATTGGTCAGTGATTTTTGAAGTGCCTCCTTTGCAGTGAAGAGCAAGGGTGAATGGCCCTCAAGTATGTAGCATCCCTAACAAAATGCATGTCCTGAATCTGCCACTGTACAGCCCTCTAGGATTGCCACCACTAGATATGCCCTTCAGTTTTTGGTTCCAAATTCATTAACTAATAATTTTGCCAAGCCTTCAGACAACTTTCTCTCAACACATGTTGGTACAATTTTGGACATCATAGATTCCAAACCATAATCTACAATCTGCACAATCTGTTTGTAGTGAGTGTAAAAACAAACCCCACTTGATTCTTTAATGCTTTTGGCAAACTTTTCCTTTGCTAGGTCCCTTGCATTGCCAGGGTATTGAATCACCTTCTGCCATAATTTTCAAAAACTATTGATGAATGGTGTTATTGATTTACAGTACATTTGTTTCTCAGCATTCAATAACATATGAGAAATCACCATGTTTCCATAATTTTTAAGTGGTAATCAACACCCATGCCCCCAATCTCCCTGTGCCTTTCCTGGAGATCATACAGTGCCTTTTTGTTCATAGCTGCCTGGTCACACATGGCAGCTCTATACATTGTCATGTCAAGTCCAAGCCAAACTTCAACAGAAGTAAGAATATGATTCACAATTTGCATGCTATTTAACTTTTTTTAAACAATGCGCATCAAATTGACAAAAAAAGAATGTCCCCATCCTTCATAACAATCTGGATTATCACAGCCTATGAGGTAACCAAAAAGGATTTGTCAGATGTGGTGAAAAGAAAGAATTGTTGTAAATATTCCATTTGGACTTACCTCTGTTTCAGCAAAAGATGGAGTGCCATCAAATATATGATACTAAAATGCTCATACGCAATAATATTTGCTTGGTTGTCACTCTTCTTACATTTTGCATTAGCTGGGCAAAAAATAAGTTCTTTCATGTGCACTACAACAGAAACAATGTCATCAGACAGATGAGTGATCTACCCAAGCAAAATTTACTTTTCTGCCCAATGAGGCTGCATGAATTTAGATTCACACAAATCTTTCATAGTGTTCATTGAAATGTAAGCCTTCAACAGAAAGGTTTCTTGCACACACTGAATGACTTTATCCACCCACTCTTGAAGAAAATTGACTGAGGCAGTTTTGGCTACTGCCAACTTCTTCAATTTTTCCAAAGCCTTCATGTGTTTTTTACCTGTAATATGCTTTGTGATGCTTCATGTGTGCATCAGTGTGAAGTTGCATGCTCTGCAAGTAATTTCACCAATTATGCTGAATGAATTAATTGTCAATTTCACAGGTGTAAAAGTCCACCAATTCCATTTGTCAGTCTTGTATTGCAGATACTTTATCTAATTAGCCTTAGTGTCAAGAACCACCACACCCCTCTTGTTTAAATGTTCCAAATGTGTTTTAATTGAAAGGGTCTTTGCATTCTTAATTGCACCATGAGATGTTTTGTGGAAGTCAGACAATTTAGGGTTGCCATTCTTTACTTTCTGAGCCTTTGCCATTCCCTGTTGTGCTGCACCTTTTCTACCCCTGTTGTTCAATTCTTGCTTGACAAAGTGTTGTTAATTACTTCATGTTTCAACTTGTTACTAATCATGTGTTTATAATCAGAATCACTGTTGTTCATGTCAATGACAACTATTGGACTTTTTTTGGTGGTTAATTGCTGTTGAGGTTCAGTTCTTTTTTCATTATGTGTCCTCTTTTCTTCATTGACTGCCTTTAACAATGAGTTTGCTTGCCTAACAAGAATCTTGAATTTTTTGCAATAAGGACATGGTTTTCCAAACTGAATTGCATGATTTAAGCCCAGGCTTGGATGATTACAAGCATTCATTGCATCTTCAATGTATCTCTTCTTACTTTTGGATCTCTGCTTTCATCTTTTAAGTAGGTTGCTGTTTTTTTTTCTGCTTTCATCTTTTAAGTAGGTTGCTGTTTTTTTTCCTGCTCTTTTGGCAATTGCAAGCACATTTTTTGGTCCAAACTGTTATTATTAAGTTGTTGTTGCACATTGTTTTCAACATATCTGCTAATTTCATCAATGGCATCTTGCAGGTCTCCATATAATTTGATGGGCTTTCCATTCAGTTCTTCAAAGGCATTAGACAATTCTTTGCACATGTTCTGCCCAGGATCAAGTTTGTGAACATCTTTTAACAAAATAAAGCTGAACCTTTTCTGTCTCTTATCTTTGTTATTTTGTTTTCCTGTTGAAGATAAAGGAATGCCACACTGCTTCTTGTTGGTGTTGCTCATCATGAACAATAAGGACAACAATGATGACAATGCAGGAGAAGGGAAAATTCTCAAAGCACAAGTGATAGGCAGATGATCTTTGATGTTGCAAGCAATTGTGAATGGCTTTCGTTTTTTTTTAAACAAGGAAATGTAGCTACAGTAGTCAAATGAAACAAGATGAGAAAATGTGGCTTACAATTATACTGTAAAGTATTGTGCAAAACAAACAGATTGCAGAAATTGTAGAATGGTATCTCATTGAATCTGGTAGAGGATTGGTAAATGGCAAACTTCAATACAACGTACAATGGCAGTGGTGAAGTATGGCACGGACTAGTAGATATATATTTTATCTGTGTCCACTAAGGATTGTGGTACTGAATTTACATACACAAAATTGGAATCCTTTTTTGGCATCAAACGGCCACTCTGGCTGGCATAAAATGCGAAACCCTAAAAAGATGTGTTGGGGATGTTTTTGTGACTGGAAACACAGACCACAACATAAGCATGCAAGCGTGCAAATCGAATCAATTTCTGTTTGTCTGGCTTGGACAATCATGATTTGCGTTCCTCAGGTTCCCAGAATAATGATTCATCGACAAATAAGACTGGCGCAATCAAATCTGGCCACCTCCGGGTGATTTCCGACTAAAATCAAGTTAATCAGATATTTCTGTTTATTGCATATTTGAATGGTCCAGAAGGAGAGCTTTCGATTGGTGTGCTGTACTTGTTCTGGATATCTCTGATGGCTGAGATATGTTGATTTGAACATAGTGTTCCGACGTACGGACACGCATGTCGTGCACGTTTTGCGCATGCAACAACATGTAATTTTTTTTTGTCAGATGCATCTTCTGTACCTGTTGTTTGTGCTAGAGCAATTTTTTCTTGCAGAACGGAAAACAACATTCCAGTCATCCCGGATCCGGGAATACCCGAAATAAAGCAGGTTGAACTTTACAATAAGTTTCGACCGTTGCTACCCAAAGAATACCAAGACATTACGTGTCCCCATCCTGGGAATGCTATCTTAAACAAAATAAAAACGAAAGGAATGAGAAAGCAAGGTATAGAGCTTCACGAAAACGAAAACAGAAAAAAAATGAGAGCCCGTCACCTGAAAAAAAACAATCTCTAAAATAAAAATTACGAGTCGAGTTTTTCTTTTTGCTTTTTCTCGGAAGTCGGGATTTCCGAAAATTCTTAGTCGAGTTAATCAACGGCGCCAGATTTGATTGCGCCAGTCTTAAATAATAATATATGGGTTGCGCTGACTCAGGACGGACGAAAAGAAGTAACACATGTTTTTTTTTGTTACCTTGTAGTAAGTAGTGCTCGGATTCTTTTTTTTCTGTACCAAGTACCTCCTGGTCAGGTACGGTACCAGGTAAGGCTTGTCTGTGACGTTTCGTACCAGTAAAAATCGATCCAGACAGTACCGTAGTACATTTATTAAGGGTAGACTCTCTAAACCAGACTTTCTAAAGGGCTCCTCTTGCTTGCTTGTCATCTGTTGCCCCTGCTCGTCATTGCCAGACATATTGCCTTCGACTGTTCTTGATTTGCGACGACCACCCTCATCACTCATCACATGGTCCACGACAAAGCAACGATAGAATCTGTTGAAGAAAGAGTTCATTTTACAAACAAGTAATATTTAAAAAAAAATGAAAATGATGAAAAGCAATCGTCGCTTGCAACAGGAAGTGCAATCGAAATTGTTAAATACGAGTCTAGTTGTATTTGTGATTTGGTATGTGACCAAGGTAGATCCGCAGTATATAAATCCATGGAATCTGACTGCGGGACAATGGATCATGGGGGGTCTTTGTATTCGGGGTGCTATTTCCTTTTATGATCATTTAGTCGTGGGCACCATTGAATGGATGGCATCGATGCAACAGCGAAAACGACGAAACCAAACACGACAAAGGAAAGAAGACGGCGACTCCAATATCGACGATAACAGCATCATCGATGACGACGAGTCCATATTGTTACCAACAAGACGGAGTAATCAACAACCTGCGCGATACGTGTCATTGGATACGAAATCCATTCTATTTTTAGTCATTAATTCCGTGGACGAATGGATATTTGTTCAACGATTACTCCATTATATTTGGTTTGCATCCGAAGTGTCCTTGGAATATTCTGAATTATCATTGAAAAATACAGTGGGTGCCCTGTGGGTCATGTTTGTCGTGTTGGATTTGTGTTATGCACCTCTTCATCATATATTGCATCAATCCTGGTGCTATGCCTTGGTACACAAACATCATCATCGACAGCACTATCCCACACGAGGATACCTGGATGCCGGCAATGAACATCCCTTGGAACATTTTATCGGCATTGGGTGTACCTGGGCCGCTGTGGGAGCATCGACTTATATCACGGGGGCGCATGCCTTTACGATTTTTCTATTTTTCAACATTCATGCGGCCTTGGCCATGTTGAATCATTCACCCTATAACATTCAATGGACTATTCCGGGATTGGGACAGTACAGTGTGGGCAATCATGAAATGCATCATCGGAAATTTACCATTAATTATGCCCAATATTGTATGTGGTATGACTACATGATGAATACCTATGCTTCCTATGAAGGACCTAGTCCGACAACCACGAAAAAAGCAAATACTAGGACTACGACTGCGACAGCTCAGAAAGACCAGAATCGTGCCTCAAGGGTGGATGATAAAGTATGCAAAAAAGAAGCGTAAATGGCAATGAATGCTTTCGGCAATTCTACTTTTGGCATGGACATTACAAGTTGGAATCAGTATCATGGTAGTCTCGAGGTTGCTGACGAATAGAACCATTTGAATACCTGTAGTTCAGAATAAACAATAGTAGCACGAACCGAAGCTTTTGATAGAGAGAGGCCCAGTCCATTGTTGGGGGGGGTCGTCGTGAGATCTCGTTTTTCGTCTTCAAAAATTGAAATTTTGGAAAATGGCTTTTGCGCTATGTTTGTGTGGGGCAGATTGTTGGGTGTGCACGTGAGTGATTTAGCCATATTCGGTTTTCAACCAAATGTAGGAAAAACGGTACAGAACAATCGATCTAACGGAAAAGAACGATTCAGATGCATTCTATATATCGGAAAATATACAACACCAGGACCTGTACAGGTACCTGGTATGCGGGACCCCATGTATTTACAAGTACCAGAAACCATGTAGATTAGAACAGATGCCAGGTAAATCAGTAGTTCCGGATGGTCCTGGGCAAGAATCGGCGGCGGGTCTCTTGCTGAAGAAGTTGGAGTATTCCATCTCTCTAGAGAGAGAGACTACCTGGTATGTACTATTCATACAGACAGTAGTCTAGTCTAGAGAGAGTCTCTCTACTCTAGAGAGTACCTTAGAGACTTGGACTCAACCTGGGTACAGGTAGGTCCTAGACTAGTCTAGGACTTCCTATTTACATTACTGAAGGGTCCTAGTCTAGTTTTATATCGGACCTGGTACCGGGAATTTAGGACCAGTCTAGAGAGCCTACCAGATCTAATGACTGTAGAGGCCTTCTAGAGACTACCGGCAGTACAATGCAACCATGATAACTCTGAAATTCATAACATCTCTCATTTATTAACTATTTCTTATTAATGTAGACTAGTATACACAACTAAAAAAAAATTTGTCTCTAAAGGAACTGTCGAAGCATATCAAGCAGCTCTTGCGTTTTGGGGACTGGCACCAAAAACCATTGCATTCAGGTAAAGTTCAGAGGTAGTACTGTCCATCCTAGACAAAGTTAACGAAGGAGACATTTCGTGCAACATACATCTAAAGCAACGTTCCGCAGAATCAAATTCTCCTAGTTCACGAAAGATGTGACCCATATTGTTCAAAGTGGCCAATAAAAGTCGGGTCCCATGTATATCTGTGTTCCCAGCCTTGTTCTCAATGGTTAAAACTTTGTTCAAAACCTGACTTGCCATATCGTAGAGATTGATCGCCTTCTTTAACAGCGGCAAGCTTCGCTGTTGCACACCCTGTGCATGGCTAGCTAGAGCAAGGTTGTACAGAGTGCAACTTGAGTACCAACTTCTTTCGGCACTACTAAGGAAGCGCTCGCTTTTACTTGGTGAATATTCAATAGCAGCAGCAAAAATGTGAAGCAAAGGTTCGGAACAATCAGGCAATCTTTCAAGCTTTTCAAAACGTGTTGCTTGGATACAGCTTGAAATATTCGCGGATCTCGAGATTTCCTCGTCACGAGGGCTTTGCATTTCTTGACTGCAAAGTTGTTTAAGTACAAGGCGTAGAGTTGGTAATGCCTCAGCGACCCGTCCCGCCCGTAATTGTCTTATACCATGATTGAAAGTTTCAATCGTTGTCCCTGCTGTCACACCTGTCATCTTAGAGATTTTAAAATACAGTGTGGACGCAGATGCTCTTGGTTGTGATAGGTTTTGTAACGTACCAATATGTTATTCAGTATGAGTAAACAAATTTGGGATCGTTCACTCTCGGTACTTCACAGAGAGGCCTAGTCCGTAGATATGAGAGATGTGGACCAAATACACGTGAATCTTTTCCTTTTATTTCCTATTTTTGTGAAAGCTCCACTGACAGAACGTAGCTGTCTTGTGGTTGTACCAGCAGGGAAATGTACCATACTGTATACAAGGTAGGTCCTACCTGGTAAATACAATTTCTCTGTTTTAAGTTCTAATCCTATAATACCTTGTATACCTCCAGAAGTTTGGTGCACTTATGGCCCGAATTAACAAAAAATATTGCCCCTAGATATGTTTTTCGAAGATCACACATTTAACATGTGTACCAGATACATAGAAGGGTATCGTAATTATCAAGACTGAAATAGTACGTACGGTAATCTCCTTTTAGTTTTACTAAGTGGAGACAAATACATGTGCATGTACCATTATATCGGACATCCGAAAACTTCTTGTCGTTTAAGGGAAGTACAGCATACAATTTCTCATTATAAAACGGAAGATACCTGGTACATTAGTAAGAACCTTACGCAGTAAGTACCTGGGTAAATCATTTTGGAAGCAGTGTCTCGCATCTCGCAAATTCAGAAAATGTTACCAGATATTCACTGAAAGTTAGAAGTACCTGTACGGTAGGACCTACTTACTACTGTGATAGGCTTATTTATAGGAAATATGGTCCTACGTGCCAGAGACAAAATATATTGAACTTTTTGCATAATACAGTAAATAATAATATGCCTCATAATCGAATCGTTTGATTAAAATTGTGCAACCAATTTATTGGTGGCCACAAAATGTCGGACCAGTGACAAAATGTCAGATCACTGTCTGATTTCCGGAAGACAAGGAAAATTAGCGACCGAATGTTCAAGCAGAACAGAACAATCTTGCACTTGCACGAACTTCACTGAATCTGGGCGGAAGTAATACGCATCACGACACATGTTGATCATTAGAATTCAACTTCCTTGCATGTGCACACAAGAATTTTATGCAAGTTCTACTGACATTATCTATTGCGACATTTGGCCGTTTCAATTTTATCAGAAGTAAACTCAGGTACCTAATTCGGTCCTAGTACACGTCTTAATGATATTCACATCTGATGCTCACTTCCTGTGCTGAGCTCCAGTACATTCACACAAGTTAACGTGCAATCTACCGGTAAAAAACTAATAACTAAATCTCAGGATACAACAAATTCATTGCGGATGCATTTTAAAAGTATGTGCAAAAACTAAATTGAATAAATATGCATTTGTTTATTTTTAATATTATGTTTTAATGTACAAATGGCACTTAACATGCGAAAATGTTTACACAGTACTTTTCTCCGAGTAACTTCTCTTTCATCTCTTTTATTCCACACGTAGTGGCCATCCGCAATGGTAAATATATACAAAGTCGCGAGCGCGTAGCAAGCGGCCGGGGACTAGCCCCAGGGATGTGAAGAGAGAAACTCTTTAAAAAGCCTGGTTCTCGAGACCAAAAAGCATAACAGAAGATGGAGACCTTGACATCGATCCTTCATCACTGCCTTGATCTGACACAAGCTTACGATTCTTTTCTGCAACAGAGGGTTTGTTAACGTCTTGCAACTGCTCACGAATCTCTTCTCCAAGTTCAATATGCTCGAGTTCTGCTTCTTGAACCTCATTTGATTCGGTCTGAGAAGCTGATGGACGGCTGAAGTAGTTGCGTCCATAAGCAGTAGGATCTGACGTTGTCACTGGAAGCTCGGGATGTAAGTAATCCGTGGCAAGCTTCTTGAGTGCAGCTGCCTCAGCAAGTACTTGTGCACGCTCTTCT
>WKLE02002069.1:96150-106500 GCA_014885115.2 Asterionellopsis glacialis | reverse complement strand
AGAACAGTAGAATACGAGTAGGAATAACTAGAATGACACAACATTCAAACTAGGGACCTACGATCCAACCACGAGCCACGATAGTGCCTATTTTGCTTCTCTAGAGAGTTCCTCTGTCAGATATTAGTAAAGCGATATAGAACAACACAACAACTGCAGCAAATAACAAGAAAGGTCCAAAGAAAAAGAAAACAAACACAGACTGTACGTGTGGCAATGAGGCTATCTAAATCTGCAGCAGTCCTAGTTCCAGGGCTTGCAGTTGGTGCTATGCTTCTGTCAACTCCGGTCGATGCATTTTTGACACCAACTACTTTACAAAATAACAATTATCATCATTTGGTAAGTGACAGACAAAGACATCCCTCCATGGTTGTGCAGTCTTCAACGAGTGACGATGAGGATTGTGGTTGTGGAACTCCATTGGTTTTATCAGGAAATCCCTCCTCTAAAGCTCGGTCTTTAAACCCTCGTGAGGCTATACGAAAAAGTACCTTTTTTACTGTAAATGGTGACACAACGAGTATCGATAATCTTATTGGTGAACCATCATCCACCAATGGAGTTTCGGTTGTGGTATTGCTTCGGAGTTTTGGATGACCCTTGTGCCAAGAGGTCATCCTACAATACAGTAAACGTAGGGATGAACTCTTGGCCAAGGGCATTAATTTTGCCATGATATCCATTGGCAAACCAGAAATTGGTAAAGAATTATTGTCACATTTGGGTCTACCCGAAGACTTTCCCCTGTATGCAGATCCTGAAAATGCTGTATACAATGACCTTGACCTCAACAGAGGTTTGGATACCTTATTTTTCAAACCCGCAACACCATTTGCATTCCTTGATCGATTTACAAAAAAGGATGGTATGAAAGAACTTAATGAAGTACTAGGAAAGTGGAATAAAGCTTTCTATATTCCTCCGAAACAAGATCAAGGCTTTATTCAGGGAGGAACCTTCATTTTCGATGGAGAAAATACTGTCTTTGCACACTATGATGAATCCGTCGCGGCACATGCAACTGTAGAACGTGTTACGGAGCTAGCTTTTGAAACTGTGGATGCCAAAATTGGTGCTACCGTATTGAATTAGAATGAAAGAAACAAATTCCAATAGAGCTTTGTTTTACTATTGAGAGATGAACGAAAACATCACAAAGTTTTATTCAATCATACAAGAAAATTTTATTGAATTGTCCTCCGGAATGACGTTGTCATGATTTTTAATACCACGTGAACAACTGAAAAGGGAGACCGGTCAAAAATAATAAAACTATTAGCTCAAGGATAACTTAGACCTGATTCTGGTGTATTTTCTTTTTGGGGGTGTGTGCAGCTAATATCTGCTCTATTTGATGAAAGATTGAAAAATTTTGTTCAAAAATTTTTCCTCAAAGTCAATTTGATTTTCTCGGCGTGCAGAGTCAAGCATGAGATCGAAATAACGCCTCGTGATGTTGTACTTTAGCGAACCAAGTTATCTATACAAGCACAAAAATCATTAAAATCCAGTGAACCCACACTGTTGGTATCGGCTGACTTCAAAATCATCGTTGCTTCCTCGAGAGAAACACGATTCCCAGTTACCTTTCGTAAGGCTGATTGAAGTTCGTCAGCATCTAATCGACCGTCACCAGAGGTATCCAGACGATCAAATAGTTCACGAAGTTTGAAAATTCTTTTATTTCCAGGAAGATCCGTCAAGTGACTCGTTTCTGCTGCAAAAAATTCTCGTTGCACTAGTTTTGACCAGACATGATTGCGCAGTGGTGCAAGCATTCTTGCCAATCCGTACAGAAAAAGATGGCCAGTAATATACGGTGCCACAATATGTTTCACTGGAAATCCCCGCAATGATGTATCCCAATCTCCACTATTGACAGCAATATAAAGCATAATATAGGAGGAAGCACTCCAAATCACTCCGGAAAGTTTTGCAGCGAAAGTGCTTATAGCAACAGCCACCAAGTTTGCATGTGAGCCGATTATATCTCGCATGAAATGCATGACGATCCCGGAAGGTATAGCAATGAGGGAACTTGTTACGAATGCTTTGAGATCAGGCGGATTTCGATTGAAGAAGAATTTAATTGAACTTGAAACAAGAAACGACCCAACAACTGGAAAATGGAATACATCATTTAGTACTTGAAGGAGTGCAAGACTTCCAGCTGCTCCAAAAGCAGCAAGAAAAGCATCAACTTTAGCAGATGTAATCCAAAATGATCGAGAGCAGGGATTCAACAGCGCACTCTCCCGGTGTGCATGAGGGACATAGGTCTTTCTTCTAGGAGGCCGAGTTTGCTGTATTGACGATAGAGTATCCTCATGGGAATCTTGCTTTGCAATTTGATATGTGAAACGTTTCCTTATTTTTTGCATGACACTTTAAATTTAGAATAGATTCTTTTCATGTTATTTCCTTCCCCGGTCACTTGTCGACGTGAATGCCACTCTGGAACGTTTTTGAAAAACACGCAGATGCACCAGTGCCAGCATTTGCAGAACAGTTTGAAGTTCGACAGACTTAGTTGTTCGCAGTAGTTCTTGCCTCCTTTTCTACAGAAAGCAACAAGTGTTGCAGGTGTCAAAAGAATTCAATATGATACATGATAGATCGGATACCGCAGTAGCCCATGAATCTTCCAGGAACACCTGCATAATATGTTTTCTTAAATGATTTTAATGTTGAAATCTACACAGACAATTTTTGCCGTATGTATGACCTTTTTCAATAGCAGAAAATTTTCATTATTTTTTGTAACTCTTATTGCTCAGCCACAATTCCACTTCTTAATGATTTTTAAAAATGGATTGGGTCTGCACTGTCTTGGGAACACAAGCAGACAAACCCAAAGAAAGAGGGTAGTTCCTAGTTGCCACTGCTTACTTCTCAGAAAGTTCAAATACAACGAAGATAATTAATATGTATGAACCAATAGATTGTCCCCATGGTGTAGCAAAGGTGTCAGCCTCAAGAGGGACACCTTCTTCAAAGTAATTATTATATAGTATTTTTAGTACAGTAGTAATATATCACACATCACCCCAAAAACGATTTCGAGCATACAAATCAATGCAATACACCTAAGAAGACCTCAGGAATCTTAAATCGTTATGGTATATTGAGTACTTTCTGTCATCACCGTCACCACCACACATCTCGCCCTCTCTCGCTCTGAGAGACAGCAGGATATTCGTTAGTGCCAACTACTTTTCATTCCGACAAAGAGTTCATCACTCCATTTACCTTTATTGTTTATGTTGGCATGTGGCTATGACTTTGGTTAGATAGCATTATCATAGATATGTGTGTTGCTTCTTTTGACCTCATTCTAGCACTGCTGCTGCTCTTTCTTGTGGTGCCTGTTGTGGCTGTTGTTCCAGTGATCAGTGGTGGTGATGCTACCACTAAATGCAACTTTGATGATATTGCCCACTTGAAACTTGGTATGCATTTTATATTGTCTATGATACAAAGGTGCTCAGAATTTTTCTTTACGTATTCATATAACACACTGCTCCTCTCCCTGCACTTGTTTTGAGTCAGATCTGGGTTGCAATACAACAACCTCAACTTATGTCCAGGAGGAGCGGATTGATCAGAATTATGTTGATCAGATGGTACAGCTGCAATAAGAAAAACATTGGCAGTGGGATGAGGTAGCAAAAAAAGAGGAGGAAATGGCAAACAATTGTTAGTATTAGTATATTAGCCTAGGCAACAGTTTACACCTTGTTAAAGTTACCTGCACTTCCAAAGGTATGTAGAGATATGGCTAGTTTCATCAGTGAGTCTTTACCTTTGATGGCAGTGTATGACTTGTTTCTTGGTGAAGAAGCATCCAAGAAAACAGTTACTCTAACATCCATTTTGCAAGTGATCAAGATGGAAGTTTTCAAGTTTTGTGTGGGAAGCAAACCATATAATCTGTTCTCTACCAACTTAAGGGAAGCATTAAAAATGCTCAGTGAGTGTTGCAGTAGCATTTCCAACAGTGCAGCAGACAAAAGCAAGTTTCTTCATACATCACACAATTTGGAGCCAATGCATAGTCAACATGTCTTCTTACATAGAAAATTGTATTGACTGCAAACTTGATTTTTTTATGAAATGAACAAGAATGATGGGGAGGGACATGGTACAATCTGCAAGCATATCAAAAGGGGGGGGCAAAGTGCTAGCAGGCACAGACTTCTTTAATTCTGTTGGCCAATTATCTTTCATCAAGAATTTTTTCCTGCTGCTGCCCAGACTGTTGTCACCAGTGCAGGGAAATTCAGTTATTTTTTTGGTGGATCTAAATCTCAATGACGTACCAAACTGTTCAAGTCCACGCTTTTTATGTTCACAATTCATCAAGACATGGCTGCTTGAAAACCCATACCATTTTTCATCTGATTTGGAATAATTGCAACCACCTATGCTTTTGGTTTTAATCATAAATGCCCGTCTTGAAAGTACCACATCATGTTCACTTTCATCATCTCTACGTGAATTGATACATCATAAGACCTAAAAAATATATGAGTTTTTTTTTAAAACAATCAATAATAAATAAATAATGAAACCTCAAATGGTCTGGATGTCGCTCCGTCAAGATCTATAACCCTACTTCGTGTGGTCCTGCCTGAATACCGTAGATGCGGAGTGAGCTCTGACATCAGAGACATCAGTTTTTGGTCCCTTTTGAGATTTTCATGTCAGCGCCCACCCTGGAAATCATGGGGTCCGCGGGCTTTTACCAGGTAATGGCATTCTCCTCAGTTCTGGGCATCGCTCTTGCTATTATCGTACTTTCACAATAGGAACAATTCTTTAAATTCTCTTCTAAGCTACAGTTAGGTCAGCGATCAGCATCTCATGCCATAATAGTTATTTCCATCGTTTGGTCGGAATTCTTATAACGAGAAAAATGAAAGGCTCTACAATATCATCGTCATCCTGCCGACGTACCATAGGTTTTGTCTTTGTCGTCGGATCAATCCTAGATTTCAACGCTTTTGAGGCAAATGCTTCACCTTTTATTGCTAGTCACATCTCTGTCCAAAGGGCGGCATGCCCTGCATTTGCAGCTGGAGGATTTGGAGGTGGTAGTAAAAGTTCTGGCAGCAAAAAGAAAAAAAATACGAAGAAGAAAAAGAAGGGTGGTGGTGGTGCTACAACAGCAACTAATAATCTCTTCACTCCTGAAGGTCGAATGGACCATATTCGATCACGGCTTGAGGCTGCAGATGTTTCTCCCATGGCGAAACTCTCGCTTATGCAAAACAACGAAGGACAACTTGCTCTAGATATTGACCCGAATGCTATTTGTGTAGTTGACAACTTTCTTGGGAAGGAACTTATCTCTGCCATGCGACAAGAAGCTGAATCTCTTTTACCTACTATGGTACCCTCCCAATCGACAAGGTTTGATGAAGAAACTCAAACCGTCGTTGCCTACGAAAAGGTGGGTGTTTTATCTACACAAATTGAAGGAGGGACAGCCGGATATGAGGCATCACCACGTCTAGTAGAATATATCGTTACGCTTACATCGGGCCTATCACAAAAGTTAAATCGAATACTTCCTGAATCTCATCATTTATCAGGCGCCGAACAAACGAACAAGCTTGCAGTATGCCTGGGAGATGGATCTATGTATGATAAACACATTGATAATCTTGGTGGTGGAGAAAGTGGTGCTGGAGACCAACGTAAACTTACCGCTCTGTTATACTTACAACCTCCAGGATCTCATGATGGTCAACCAGAATTCCCGAATGAAAGTGTAGAAGACGACCCACGAGGAGGATACTTTCGTGCCTACGATGTCCCGGAGCCGGACCAAGTCACGTGTATCGCTCCTCGTGGAGATCGACTTATTATGTTTTGGTCAGATTCGTTAGTGCACGATGTATCACCTAGCTTTTGTCCGGCAGGTGAAGCGGATCGAAGGTTTGCATTGACAGTTTGGTTTGTTGTTGGAGAAAATGGTGTCATTCGTGCAACAGATGTTGAAATTGAAAAGAAACATTTCGGAACAGGATAAGCTTGAAGCTAGATATTAGTAATTTTATAGCTAGACTTATATTATCCTTTTAAGGCACATCCTCTTCTAATGGGTTGACGCTGTTATGCAGACTATCAAGCTTCTCTCGCATCACTTTTGTGCGCTCTGGATGCAAATTATATCTTCTCCAGGACCATATTTGAACGATAGAAAATACCAGCGGTGGGACAACCAACAACCTGAACAATACAAGTCTGGTACCATCAGATGACTCTGCTGCAGAGAAATCGTAATCCCCGAGAAAAGATGCAGCTACAAAAGGCAACAGTGCGTCCATTGGTTTGCACAATAAGGCATTTGCGCCCATAAACATTCCTGCCAAGGAAGGCTCATCGAAGCGTTGTTCTGATGCATGTTTTGTTTTCATTTCAAGGACCATATCTGACATGGCCAAGTGAAAGCCAGCACTCAACACTGCTCCAGTTGCGACCGAGTGAATGACCATAAATGAAATAATCATAGTTGTGGATGATGGTGATCCAAACAAGAGACAGGATCCAGATAGTGTGAAATTCAGAACGAACATGGCTGTGTATACCTTTCGGTATCCTCGTTGTCGAATGGGTATATAGCAAAGAATCCCCGCTACATCACGTAATGGTCGAATCGATGACAAAAGCCAATCACATGTATCACGTGAAACACCTGCATCAAAAACCAACCGATCTACAAATGTTTTGAGGAAAGATCCAACAAAGTTACTTTGACATTCCAATAGCATTTCCATTCCAATCCAAGCACGAAAGTTATCTAAACTCCAAAGTTCCGCAATAACTCTCCATAACTTTAATTTCTTTTGTTTCAATTTCCTTGAATCTGCTGTGCTGTTGTGGTCTGAATGTTTTCGTCTGTACCCTAATGTTTTCCAATTAAATCCCCTCCCTGGTCGTATGACCATATATTGTGCAACAATAAACATGAAACACACAATGGTAGATAAAATTAGGACAAAGACTCGAAACTTGGATATATTTTCTTTTTCAAAAACTTCAAGACCAATCCTTGCCACAGCAAATGTTGCTAATAGATTCACAACCTTCCCTGAAGCCATAAAACGTACTCGATCACGATCACTCATGGTATGATCATCTGTTACGACTGATCCAAGTAATATAGCAAAAAAGGAATACATGGTATCGTAGAGAGATGTGGTTGTCACAAAGTGTATTCCCTCTTCAAAATGAGTCCGATCCTCGACAGATGTATCGATATTCCATCGAAAGAATGGAGTCAAGAAGCATATTGCAAAGAGACAACCCGCTAAACCAATAGCGTCTGCTCGTGAGGAATGAATTGCCATCCAATCCACCAACCAAGCACCCCCCAAGTCATTGGCTGTATTGATGACAGAAAATATAAGATTTCCAGTGGCATAGGTGATTAATGGTAACTCATAGACATGTAAAAAAACATCCACATAAAATAAACCATACACTGTACTTAGCAAAGCGGATCCAACTCCAGCAATGGTTAATCCAGCTAAAAATTGAGTTTCGAAGTTAATTTGTGCTGCGGACCATTCATTATCGGTAGGAGACTGGTCATCACCTGATTTGGATCGTTTTAATCTTTGGGTGCCACGTCGTGACGTGGTTGTTGTTGTCATCGTTGGTACTGTTAATGGTAGTTCCATTGATTTTTCCCGTTCGTGTCTCGTACTCTGAATGGTCTTCTCATTATGAATTGAACTGGTCCCACTGCCACCAGCCTGTTGTTGAGTTCCTGTACTACTTGTAGTGCTTACATTGCTTGAATCGTGTTGTTGTGCAAAGAAGAGTCTTCTATGGAGAGCAACTCCAAAAGACTGTTGTTTGTGCTCAGTCATAGCAGCCTTACTAACTATACGGCACGTTGTAGTCGTAGCGTCTTTGTTTATGATGCGTCAAGAGAGTTAACAAGTGATGATGAATAATGATGATTCGGGAAAGGATTCTTTTGACATGTTGAAAGTTGTGGTCACTCGAAAGTTGTTCTTTTTGATTTTACAACCCAGTTACAGTTTTAATTTTCAACTTGAGTATTCCACCAAATTTCAAATGCATGTAATTCCTTGTGCTTTTGTGTCTCACTAGTGTACGATACAATTCCCAAACGAGTTTGGTGTTTAGTCATAATTGTGTCCACAGCAGTTGTCTTTCGTGTTTTGACTCTTGCTTTTTTTGTTTTCGTGTCTTGCGGTTTCAAAGTTCTCTTGGGCCAGGATTGAAATTTTGGGTGTACACGAGTATCTGCGCGTGCGCGGAATTTCGAGTTTGTTTCCCGTCTGTCTGGTGTTCGAAAACATGTGGGAGAAAGAAGAGCTAGCTTTAACCCTTGGATGCAAGATACATCGGTCAATACATTCATAGCCTCTAAAAAAAAAGAGAGAACTATAATAAAACTTAGCTTTATAACTAAAACTCTTATATAATATAATATTCTTTCTGGAGGATTTTTTCTTACTACTATTCTATAAAAAGATCAGATTAAAATGTAAAAAACAGATTCCTATCCCCTTCTTATTGTGAATTACTATTTCTGGGTCCCAGAGGACCCTCTCATTGACCCTTTTTTCAAATCATTTATGCACAACAAAAATACTCCCCCCTCCCCTCCAAAACATCACCAATACCAAATACATGGTTGTCTCTGTTTGTAGGTTCTGATTCCTGTTTGTGATCAACTTTTGAGACAAAAGCCAAAAAAGTTCAAAATTTCCTAAAAATCACATATTGTCACACAAATGGTGCTTGGCAAACTACAACAACACCTGTTTCATGTCTAAATACTACTACCGTTGAGGTAATCATCTTTTTTTTTCAATATGATTGCCTATTTTTATTAATCTCATACCACTTTTAGTTGTTGAATTACAAGAATTTCAAAGTTGACCAAAAACTTGAATTTTGCGCTCAAGCATGCCAATTACTACCCAAGTGGACACAAGAAAATCCTGCAACAATCATCCCACCCCACCCCATGTCATCTCATCCCAACAACATTTTTTTTTTTCATGTTAAATATTTTCCCCCTCTACTTTTGTTCTCTTGTATATTGTTGTTTCAACAATTTCTTTTTTTTCCACCAAATTGGTTACAGTATGAAATGGCTTGAAACATTTTGAACATAATACTACATTGGAACCACTGCATATTAAAGAATGAGTTCAAGTTTCAAAGCCAAGCCTTGTAGGGACCTCAGGGAAGTGCTCTAAAGTCTTGGCCAGATGTGGTATTCTATTAGTACCAGCAAGTATCTTGTCATTAATACATCATCTTGCACTTTCTTGGTGAGGTGTTGCCTTACTAGTGTTATAACTGGAATCTTGTGGTGTTGTTGTATTGTTTCCTCCTTTTCTTTTCCTTTTCTTACTAGCTGGCTGGCATGTTGTTTTCCTTGTCACTGCTTCTTGGTAGAGGTGCTGCAGTGATCCATGCCATTGCAATATTTATATAAAAATCATGATGCAAAAGTAGTGTTTTGTAGGGTTTCTTCTTGACCACTACATTTTGGGTCATGTATATTACATATGCATTTACCAAAATCACTCCAAGAACCCACATTTCTCAGCTGGTCTGAGATATCTACATGTCCCATACTACCATAATCATTATCAATTATTGCTAATCTGAGGAACAAAACCCATTCTACAACACCAGAGATTAAATTAAATACTGGTTTCTCCTTGACAATTTACTTAATAGTATCAGCAAACATACTTAAGAAATGTACAGCCTTAGTGTCATAAACAGAACAAGCCACAAGACTAGGGCAGTCTGGATCATTAAGTAAAACTGTAGCTGCTTTTACAGAGCCCTTTACCCTTAGCAAGTGTTGCTCTTATTCTTTACTTCTTCTTACATGGTACAAGGAGGCAGCCCTCTCATAGCTTTTCTTGTGACACTGACTGGCTGTTGAGACTTGTTGGGGGTGATTGTACGCAGCATGACAAAACTTTGCAGAGTTGTACAGATTATCCATGCCACATCTATGATATTGATCCTTGAGAGTATCAAAGTCTTCATAAATAGCACCACCTGGACCTACATTTGCTAGAACAGCTTTCAAATTCATCCAGGCCATGAATTGGGCAATAGAGGGTTTGACATCTGTTTTTTTTAGAATAAAGGTTCTTCTCTGGAAACAGAGCTTCAACAAAGGCAGCAGGATGACTACTGCCAGTCAATCCATGCTTTTCCATAAACTTTGGGGTTTGGAATACCTTGTGTACATGTTACTATTTTTGTACAAACTTTGCCAGTTGAATTGTTGATACATGGTGTTCCACACCTGGATCTTCTTTCAACCTCTTC
>WKLE02002069.1:83462-96058 GCA_014885115.2 Asterionellopsis glacialis | reverse complement strand
ACCAATTTCAGTTTTGTCACAGAGCACCAAATTTTGGCCTTACTGCGTGACAAAAACAAAAACAAAAATGCCAGGGTTGGAAAACATCTTGGACAATCATATTCCTTCACTTAAAATCTATCTGTCTTGGTCCTTTATGTTCCATATGGATGCATATTATTATTCTTAGTCCTAATGTAGGACCGTTATCTGCGTGCATGGTACCTTTCGCAATTTGGATTTGATTTTGGTCAACCCACCATGACAATCGATGCAATTATTTTATACTTCATGGAGGAAAAACTGAGAAACAACAATCTTCCAAACATCATACAAATAGATGGCAAAGAAAAGATTGAAAAAGAGGAGAGTTGGTTTATTGTTGTGTGTCTTTACAATCATTGTGTGTGACTCTTTGACAAAATTTGTAATTTCGCATTGTTATCTGCATTTATGTCCATGTAAAACACCAACAGAAGATCCACCAACATCATCAGCTACCATCAAAATGAAGGGTTTATTGTTGTCTTCTTGTCAGGGTCATGATTTTGATTGTGGTTGTTGTCCGTTTCGTTGTTGTCATCGTGTCGTATGTTTGTTTGGTCACGATAGGGATATGGATTATATGCAAGAGTGTCACAGTGTCCGTATGGTCAGTTTTGTCACGACCTTGCCCGAGTACAAAACCGAGGGGTCACTTTTGTAATATTCGGCTTTCGCAGTTTTGTTGTACAAAACTGAAATTGTACTCATAACCAATTATTTTTTGTTTTTGGCCTGAGGTTGGTGGGATCTTCTGATGATATCTTCGTGACACTTCCGATACGAAAATTCATTTTGTTGTTGCTTGTTCCGAAAAAATAAATCATAAGAGTTCTGGAACTTTGTACTTTGCACTTCGTGAAGAAAGAACAAGAGGCAAAGTCTTGCATTGTTTGGCGTGTAGACTATTTCCTCTTTTCTATCTTACCCTTCTCGCTGATCAAAATGGTGAAAGGAGGATTCAAGATGACGTCGTTGATGTTCTTGAGATTACTCGTAGGAAGAAATAATAACAGTGCTGCTACTGCCGCCTTTTTACCTTCCAAGATGTTTTCATCACCACGGACCTTATCGTCATTATCCACGACAACGAATAATATACTTGTTCGTCGTACAAAACCAACTTGTGAGAATGCGTATCGCTCAAGGCCTACAATTCCAACTCATGTAAACTCAGTACGACCCATCTTTTCCATAAATGATGATGAAGTTGGTGGAATTGAAAAAACAAAAGCAAAAGAAGAAGAATCATCATCATCATCTGTTTCTTCTGCGATGGCATCAAGTGATGACACCACAAACAACAATGGAAAAGAACTCAATAAGAATGAAAACGACAACAACGAAAATTCAAGTCAAGAAGATAATTTAACAGCACCTCAACCAGGTGATGCTTTAAATGTAACAGTAGCTGAAACTGCTGCACAATCATCATCTATATTAGCCATCGATCCATCTGTACTTGAAATTATGTCCATTGCAGATTTGAAAAAAGATCAGCAGCAACAGCAACAACAAGGAGAAGAGGACGCAACAGCAAGTACTACTTCTAGTGAGAATCCAAAGACAAACAAAAAAACGGTGGGAGAAGGATTTGTGAAAATGTTTCGTGGATCAGCAAATTATATTGCCAATCACCGTAATACCTGTGCTGTGTATCACATCCCTGGATCATTATTAGAATGGAGTGATAATACGTTTCGTGATTTAATGGATGATATTGCCTTGACATGGTTATTGGGGATGAAGGTTACATTGATTGCGGGATGTCGACATCAAATCGATAAACGTTTGGAAAATAAACGTGAAGAACATCATGGTATATGTGTTACAGATTCCAATATATTACGGCTAGTCAAGGAAGAGGCAGGATATGTCCGATTTGAGGTGGAACGACAATTGGCACGAAGTTTACGATTGCATGGTGGATTAACAGCAGGTAATTACGATGGGAATGTGGTGAGTGGCAATTTTTATTCAGCACAACCCTTTGGTGTATTGGAGGGTATAGATTATAAATACACAGGATTTGTACGACGTGTGGAAGTGGAAAAGATACGTGACGTACATCGAAGTCGTGATATATGTTTGTTAACTACCTTGGGTGTTAGTCCAAGTGGAGAGGTATTTAATGTAAATTCGGAGAGTTTGGCGGCCACAGTAGCAGGTGCTTTGGATGCAAGTAAAATCATATTCTTTACCGAGGAAGAAATGGTATTGAAGAATAGGAATACAGGCAAATTGGTACAGAACATGAGGTTACGGGACGTGCAGAATTTATTGACCTATTCACATGTCCATATTGATAAACGAGGTTTTGCTGTCCTCAAGGGTGGTGACGGAGAAAAGGGTGATAACAACAGTGCTATTGTTGAAAAGATAGATGATCCTAACCGTATGGATATGATTCTTAAAATGGGTTGGGCCATGAAGGCAGTTGAACAGGGAGTGAAACGTGCTCATATTATTGCACCAACACAAGGTTCATTGTTACAAGAATTGTATACACGAGATGGGTCGGGCACTCTCATTTCACGTGATTTATATGAAGGTATTAGGAGGGCTGATGTGAATGATGTAGCTGGTATATCTGATTTAATTTCACCTTTAATTCGAATGGGCACATTGGTGGACCGACCCAAGGCAGCACTGGAAAAAGATATTGACAGTTACTTTGTATATACCAGAGACTCCCTAATTGTGGCATGTGGACAATTGAAACGCTTTGAAAATGGATTTACTGAGATTGGTTGTCTTGTAGTAGCTAAAGAATATCGAAAGGGAGGTCGTGGTGATGCCATGTTGGGATACCTTGAACGGATGTGTGTTCAAAGTGGCGCATCGAAAGTCTTTGTTCTTAGTACCCAAACCATGGAATGGTTCCTGGAGCGTGGATTTCAACAAGTCGCTGTTGATCAACTCCCACCAAGCCGTCAGGCTAAATACAACTTTCAACGAAATAGCAAGATCTACATGAAACGAATTGAAGGTGATAGGGATTTGGATGCTGCTGAACTTTGGTGGAACCGTTGAAAAGGTAAAATGTAGCTACTTCTAATTTTAGTATCTCTATGAAGAATTCTGCCTGTAATAGTATGACATAGTGTTGGGTAGGGTTGCTACGTATATCATAAGTCACAGAGGCAGGAGCCTCCTCAGTATCATATCCAATACTTGTCATAGTAGTAACGACCCCATAATTATACCATACCAAACTTATCTGCCAGGAGAACAGCAATTGCAAGGAAAAGAAGAACGATCACTTCATCCTTATAATCAAAGTCTTCTGGTAATGGACTGAACATTCCAACAACAGAAGAACTTTTCCTCTGCAGGCTTCTGTCTGGTTTATCTTTTCCGAGACTTTCCCTTGCCTTCTTAGCCTGACGACTTTTGGATGCTCCATCCTTGGAAAAATCTTTAAGTTGACCAATCACATCCTTTTCGACACTACTGTATCCCTTTTCTTCCATCAATTCTCGTAGTTCATCACAAATACGATCAAAGCATTTAGGTCCTTCATTCCAATGGCACGTGCCAACCTGTACAGCCTTGGCACCACATAATAGCATTTCAAAGGCATCTGTTCCTGTCGAAATACCGCCTACACCGATAACATCAATAGATTCATCCAAAAGATTCCTCATTTGTCTAACATTGGCAAGAGCTGTGTATTTGACAGCACGTCCAGACAAACCAGCAAATCCACCCTTGGCAGAAATGGCAGGAGCTTCATGAAGATGGGTGGGCGATTGTGAGATGGATTTTTGATATCACTTCCGCAACAGGCACTCGTTTAAGAGATGACAACCGCTGTATTTACCCGCACTCACCTTCTGACACTGGATCAACACAAAGAGCATTACCAATGGTATTGATACTTGCGGCATACCTAACAATATCTTTATGCTTGTTCAAAACCTTGGCTGCCTGTTGAAAGTGAGGACCATCAAAATAGGGTGGCATTTTCACTCCGAGGGGTATATCTTTAATTCCATTAATTTTAGATACTTGAGTAAGTACATCATCCATTTGATCAAAGTCATAGGCAATGATAGGTTTTCCAATCACATTCGGACAGGCCAAGTTCAATTCGATAGCCGAAATATTGTTTTGTTTAGCCACACTCAAAATCATTTTCAACATTTCAATGTTATCCTTCAGTGTGGCACCAGAAATACTCACCATGTATGGTTTGCCAGTGTCACCCATACTTTCCTTGATAGTTTTTTCATCAATGTAATATTCAATTCCAGAATTGGGTAAACCTTCTGAGTTAAGTGAAGCACCTGACTTCGAACCATCAGTAGGATCATCATGCCAAGTCCTTGGCAAAGGATTTCCAGTTTGCTTTTGAAGCGTGGCTGATTTGGCTAGAACACCACCAGCGGAAGAAGCTGCAATTTTTCCCAAAGCAGCAGAGGATCCCGTTCGAGGTCCAGATGCATTGTAAATGCACGTCTCGAAGCGAATACCAGCTACAGTTGTTTCCAAAGAAGGAGGCATGGTGATGAAAGTGTTACTACGAATTCTTGATCCATCAGTGGGCACCCTGCTCTTTCTGTTTTCGGATCTTGTAGACTAGAGGATTTCCGAAGTTCTCTTGGTCCAGGGATCCAGGATATTGAAATTTTTGGGTGTACGTACGGTACACGTATCTGCGCGTGCGCAGATTTTCGAGTTTGTTTCCCGTCTGTCTGGTGTTCGAAAACAGGTGGGAGAAAGAGCTAGCTCTAACCCTTGGTTGCAAGATGTACATCGGTCAATACATTGCCTCTAAAAAAAAAGAGAACTAAAATTTAGCTTTAGCTAAAACTCTTACGTAAATATAATATTCTTTGTGGAGGATTTTTTCATGATACCATTGTATGAAAAGATCAGATTAAAAAGTCAAAAATAGATTACTTTATTAATTAGCATAGGCTTAGACAAACATCGCACAACTAACTCCCTCCAACAGCACACATCATTCATACATCATCATCTTGATGTGACAGGTCTCTCTTTCTCTCTCAATGACAAGAAAGTACGAGTATGATAGACAAGAAGAATGGTGTAAAGTATACCAGTCCAAATGAAGAGGAACAGAAACTATTTGAATCATTAGGGATTACTGAAATATTAAAAGACGACGAGACAACAAAGAATAATAATGAATCCTCTTCCTCCACATCACAACAACAACAACAACAAATACATCCAGCATTGGCCATGGGATTAGGTTGTGCATTTTTATTCAATATGGGAATCTTACTAAGTTTGCCACCTGTCATACGTGGTAAGGGTGCACCGTATCTTCCTACATTTCAAAAGGGATTAAATTCCATGTTTACACAAATTAAAAATGATACTCAAATAATAAAGGCACAATCCATGGGCAAATCACTTACATTTGTCGATTTAGGATCAGGTGATGGACGTGTTGTATTTCGTGCAGCACAAGAAGGGATATTTCATAAATCTATTGGATACGAAATCAATCCATGTAAGTTGATGTTTTAAGTTCTGTACATGACAACAATTGTTGTTCTTGTTGTTGTTTTTGTGACATTGTGATGTGTTTTTCCAGAGAAAGACTGTACTGCTCTCACATAATTATTAAAAACATTATTCTTTATTTTATTTTCTCCTACAATCCATCGCTTTTTTAAAAAAAAAAAAAACAAATAAAACAGTATTACATGTATGGGCACAAACACGACGTATCCTTCAAGCACCCATGTATTGGTCAACAACTCACTTTGCCTTGCGTGATATATGGAAAGTCAATTTAACCAACGTAGATGTAGTGGCCGTGTATGGATTAGATCCCATCATGAAAAAGCTAGGATCAAAATTACAAGATGAATTAAAACCGGGTAGTATAGTAGTGTCCAATGTCTTTACGATACCAGGTTGGAAACCATCCAAAGCGAATGTAGATGGTGTGACAATTTATAAAATACCTGATTGTTGGGAATCATCATACTCCTCCAAAGTGAATCGATAAGAAAAAAGACACTGTCCATGAAAAGATAAACTTGATTATAAATCATGTCTTTCTGTTATTGTTTAGTACTGCTTTTAAAAAATGGATGTAGTTGCATACGTTGATAACTAAGGAAATATCATTTGTTTCAAGTCAAGCTCGTATTCTTCTTCACAAGTGCATTCTCCACAAAAAAAAATTAATCCGAAGAAGATAAATCACCAAAGTTGGTTTCATCTATTTCCGCTAATTTCCGTTCCAAATAATCGCACAAGGATTCTAATTCTTTCAATTCATCATTTTGACGACCAAATTTAACTTCGACAGAATTGCAGTAGTGTCTTGCTAAAGATTCAATATTCACATGAACATCCTCTTTCGTTTTGGGTGTAGGTGATGCTATCAATGATGATTGATGATGTTTGTCTTTCGATGGTGTGGTAGTGGTGGTTGTTCCTGGTGTTCGAAAGTAATGTCCACCCAAATCAAGTCGTTTACCACTTTCTTTCATCAAATTAGATATCACTTTACAACTTTCAATTGCCTTGGAGGCATATCCTATTTCAATACCATGTGTATGATGATGACTGTGTTTGTTGTGATGATAGGGTGAAGATAAGGAGGATGGTGTATGATGAATCGAAGTTGCACCCGGCGAAGTCATGACACTTCCATCATGATGTTGAGGATGATCATCATCATCCGTAACTTTAGTGTCTCCTCCAATACCCAAGGCACGTAATCGTTCTCTTAATTTTTCACGACGTTCAGTTGATTTTTCAGGTGTAAAGTTGATGCAATACACAGGATCAACATTGACATTGTCATCATCATCATCATTTGTATCTTCACTAGAAGGTGACTGTTGAAGACGATTACGTTGTAATAAAGACCGTCCAGCTGCAATCATGGATTTTGGCGAGCCCGATGATGATGCTTCTTGTGGTGGCGTTGCTGCTACATTGGTAAATACTGGAACATGCACTTCTCCTGGTGTCAATTCAAATTCTGGTTCAGGTTCAAGATCTTGTACGACAACATTTTCCGTACCGGATGATGGGAGTGATTGTATTTGTATTTCATCTGAAAATCGTACGTGTGCTTTCTTTTTCTTTGGTGGTGACGACGAAGAGGACGAAGAAGGTTCCTTGTCGTCCATACCATTCGAAGAGGATGCTGGTGGTTTCTCATTGTCTTCTTCAGACAAAGGAAGAGCACTGTTGCCATTACTATCACCACCATCTTGCTGTTGATATTGTTCTAATTGTTCTCTTAACAATTGTACTTCCTGCAAGGATCGTTGTAACCATTGTTCCATTTGTTCACGACTTTCTGCATTTTCTTTAGCCATTTCCAAGGCCAACTCAGCATCTTCTTCTGCAGCTTCGACACGTATAGTAGATTGAGATAATTCATACGTCAAGTTTTCTACTTTTTGAGTATGTTCTTCTTCCAAGGTTTGTTTTTCATGGAGTAAACTTTGAAGTTGTGTTTCCTTTTCAGCATTCTTGGCTTTCCATACAGTCACTTCTGTTTGTGTGGCCTTGTGGTGTTCCTTTTCCAGTTGCAAGGCTTGTTTGGTACGTTCTAATTCTAAGGATAAGGACAATACATCTTCTGCATGTGAATTTGCTAATCGTTCTACAGAGGAGGGTGTTTTCGGTTGTTGTTGTTGTCGAACATTACCCTTTTGAGTATTATTTCGATGTGGAGTTGTCGTTGTAGATGCTAACGATAATGACGGTGGTGGCGGTTGATGTTTTTGATGTTGTTGATGTGGCAGAGGAGGTGGTGGTGGTGGCAGTGGCGGTGAAGTATGTAACCCTTCATGATCATCCCATGAGTCCTCACCATGAGTTCCATTTTCCATAAAGAGTGGTGGTGGTACACTGTCGTTATTCTTTTCAAGAGGTAAAGGAGAAAGACCATCATCATTCAAGGCTTCTAATTCATCGTCATCCCAAACTTCTTCGTCCTCCTCCTCTTTGTCGATATTGTCATTGCCATGGTCTCCATTCGTTGTTGTTGTTGTTCCACCACCAGTTCTATACCGTCTTGCAATTTCAGCAGCAGCACGTGCATTTTGACGTGCCACTTGAGCATCACGTGCTGCCGTGGCAGCAAAGGATGATACTTCAGCAAAGGCTGTATCCAGAGTATGAATCAATTCAGATGTAGCAGCATCGGTTGTGGTTGTTGTTTTCGATAAAGATCCAAGTGAAGCGCCATTCTGTTCTTTCGTACGTGACGACGACATGGAAGCAGGTGAAGATTCCATTAGTGTCTCATCTATATCATACTCTGGTGGCATTGCCGTCCTTGTGGGTGTAATCCGAACCATGTGCTACAACTACAGCACAGCATCTAGATAAATGGAATGGCAATGACCCCTATATGAATTAAATACCTGTATGTGTGTTGTTTTGTGCGAATGCGAATCTGTGCGATCTTGAGCCCGGCGGGGGGCCCAACGACCACGCGCCACGCCCGGGGGGGAAAGCTAATCTCTCTGTGTTTGCCGTCGTCTCTGCGTGTCTACTCTAGAGTGGTTGTGTGTTTTGAATGTTGTGGCAACAGAACCCGGATAAGTAATTTTGTGATTCACAGACAGACTCTCCGACCAACTCGACTCAACTCAAATCTTCCTCTTTCTGTACGTACAGCATGACGGACAATGAAACGGCAGCACCATCCAAATAATATTTTCCAAGAACAAAAACACCCATAAAAGAGACTAGTAGAGCAAATAAGTGAGGCTTTGTTGATTTCTCACATTAGAGATACGTAGTTTGGTTGGTCATTCATCCAAAGGGTCGCCTTTCAAACCTATCATATCATTGTCATTATTGGTGGTGGTAAATTTGATTTTTCTCAATCCTCGTGTTCATTCAGTTAAAAAACCGTTTCCACCATCCCATCATGGAACGCAAACGAAAGTTAGATTTGTCAGATAATGGTGTCGATTTGAAACATTCCAAAAGTGAAATAAATCCATGGACGAATCAAGCCTTGTCAGAAAAATATTATCAAATTTTAGAAACACGATTAAAGTTACCCGTCTATCAATTCAAAGATAAACTATTAAAGGCCGTCCAGGAAAATCAAATTGTTGTGGTGGAGGGTGAAACAGGATCTGGTAAAACTACCCAAATTCCTCAATTTTTAGTCGAAGCTGGATATGCCACCTTGGGACAAACCAGTGTCGCCTGTACACAACCCCGTCGTGTTGCTGCAACAAGTATTGCCGCACGTGTCGCTGATGAAATGGATGTCGAATTAGGCAAACATGTCGGATATACAATTCGATTTGATGATTTAAGTGATCCCCATTCGACTGTCCTGAAATTTGTCACGGATGGTATGTTATTACGTGAAGCCATGTCGGACCCCATGCTTACACGATATTCCGTCATTGTATTAGATGAAGCACATGAACGTACTCTGGCCACCGATGTCTTGATGGGACTATTAATGGAAGTCTTACAAAAACGTACCAAGGATTCCAAGCTAGGTGAATTAAAAGTAGTAGTCATGTCAGCGACACTCGATGCTGAAAAATTTCAAGAGGTACGTGAATGACAACCTTTCAAAACGAGTGTGTGGATGACACAACACATTGCTCTTTTTTTCTCATCTTGGACACTGAGAATGTATTCTAACATGATCTTGCTTCAATTTCCAAACATTGTATTGTCGTTTTACATTATATATATATATAGTACTTTCATGGTGCACCTTTACTGAAAGTTCCTGGTAGGACCCATCCTGTCGAAACATTCTTTACCGCACAAGCTGAACGTAATTATGTCGAAGCCGCTGTCAGAACAACATTAAATATACACAAATGTGAAGGACCAGGTGATATATTAGTATTTTTAACAGGCGAACAAGAAATTGAACAAGTTTGTGATGAACTACGTGAATCGGCACAATCCTTAGGAAAGGATACACCCGAACTAGTTGTGTATCCATTATATTCATCCCTGCCTCCACAACAACAAAAGAAAATTTTTAACAAGGCACCTGGACCACGTGTTCCGGGTGGTCCACCTGGACGAAAGGTTGTTGTAAGTACCAACATTGCAGAAACATCCTTAACAATCGATGGGATTGTTTACGTCGTAGATCCAGGCTTTTCCAAACAAAAGGTATACAATCCACGTATCCGTGTCGAGTCTCTCTTGGTGTCTCCCATTTCACGAGCAAGTGCACGACAACGTGCTGGTCGTGCGGGCCGTACACGACCTGGTAAATGTTTCCGCTTGTATACAGAAAAAAGTTTTTACGAAGACTTGCAAGAAACGACCTATCCTGAAATTTTACGATCAAAAATGAGTAATGTCGTATTAACATTGAAGAAGCTTGGTATTGATGATTTAGTACACTTTGACTTTATGGACCCTCCTGCACCTGAAACCTTGATGAGAGCATTGGAATTATTAAATTATATTGGTGCCCTGGATGATGAAGGTGAACTCACCGACTTGGGGTATCAAATGAGTGACCTACCATTGGATCCACAATTGGCCAAACTCATCATTGTAAGTCCTGAATACAATTGTTCGGCAGAGATTGTAAGTATTGTGGCATGTATGAGTGTACCACAAATCTTTATGCGTCCACGTGAATCTGCCAAATTGGCAGATGAAGCCAAGGCACAATTTACCCATCCAGATAGTGATCACTGTACACTATTAAACGCCTACGCTGCCTATGAGGCTACACCCTACCAAGATAGAAGTAAATGGTGTTGGGATAACTTTATCAATGAACGATCTATGCAAAGTGCTGAAAATGTACGTAAACAACTTTTAGGTATCATGAAAAAACTTGACTTGCCTTTGGTCACGTCAGATCACAAGGGTGATGGATCCTTTGCCTACACAGACATCCGAAAGGCATTGACTGCCGGTATGTTTATGCAAGTCGCCTACAAACAACGATCTGGTGATTACTTGACTGTCAAGGACAATCAAGTGGTCTATATTCATCCATCATCGGTCATTGATTCTAGACCTGAATGGGTATTGTTTGAAGAATTTGCCTTGACCACCAAGAATTATATCCGTACAGTGACAGTCACACGTGTCGAATGGCTGGTTGAAATGGCACCCCATTACTTTGATTTAGAAAATTTCCCAGAATGTGAGGCCAAGGCTGAATTGGAACAAGCCTATGCAAGACTTGCACATTCTAGAAGTCGAAAGTAGGGACAATAACTTTAAAAAAAAAAATTAAAAACTTCTTCTCTAGAGAGTATTCTGTAGGACTCCTGAACAACAGTGCTTTGGTAATGTTTCCCACTATTGTTGTATTCTTCTCATTTACTAAAGGAATGCAATAAATTGCACAGGGTATGATTAAAAAAAAACACACACTATTTTTTTAAATTGAAAGCAAGTGGTAGAATCAGTGACCAATGTCCAACTGTACATGAGAAATTTGTCAAAGGTTCAGTGGGTTGCTTGCTCCCTTCTTAAAAAAGAAAGCCATAGTTGTGAATGAATAAACTCTAACCCTTGTTAAGCTACCTAGTGCTAACAAAAAAATTGCCTTTGTGCATTCCCAATCATGCCAAGAGGGTAACTAAGTGCACGTGATTTTGTTTCAGGCCTCTTTTGTATAAAGAGACAGAAGGAAATACTTCCTAGAACCAAGTCTGGGGGGGGGGAGCCATAGTTGAAATAATTGAATTTGTTTGGTTTTTTATTACCACTTCATGGTAGGTAAAGCAGTATATGAATCTACATAGTATAAAATTATGGCTAATATTGCATCATCATGTCATACATAGCTAACTATTATATCTAAAAGTGTATAGAACGACTTCCTTCTACAGTGGATTCTTATAGGGAGGTGGTTGCTTCTTTAAGCACCACAGGAAAAGTTTTCATGAGGGTGAGAGAACATCATGATACAATTACCTTGTACATCCTTCTATTTTCTATGCATAGACAACTCATGGGATAAATTCCATAGACTAAATGGCAACAAAGTGAAGGAAAGATTACATATGGTTGATGGCAGGTACCTTACCTTGTGCAATATTCCAAGTCTTCATGAAATATGTCATCCCAAATAGTAGGCTGAGGTCAAACAAGAGGAGGTACATTTTTTTTCAAAAGACTCAAGCTATAGAGTATTTCTGAAACATTTTCCAAAATAAAGTTTTTGTTGTTTGTTGAACACAAACGAGGGAAGCAACTGAGAGTGTAAAAATTGATACATTTGTTGTTGAATTGTAATAGGCATAGATGACAGAGAATTATATAAACATGAGGAGATGATATTTTGCTGGTTTTTTAAATATGAATTGTAGACAAAGAAATAAAGCAGCAATATAGATGACTTTTTACTGTTCATAAAATGCAGATAAAGAAGAATTATATATGACTATTTTTTTGCTTTTTAATGTTTAGTCTACTTGAGCTTTTAAGTGATATCCTCCACATTTCCAGCGCTATTATGACTTCTGCCACAGATTTTACTTTTTTTGCTTTCAAAGATAAATAATTCAGTATTTTTTGTTGGTGTACACCTCTTTTTTCTTCCATTATATTCCTTCTAGCCTAAATGTGTAATACACATAAATATTATTAGATAATTT
>WKLE02002069.1:57325-69209 GCA_014885115.2 Asterionellopsis glacialis | reverse complement strand
AGGGAATCTCAATTTGAATTATGGTGTTTCACCATGATGGCCTTTCTAAGCAACCTCCAATGTCCCTGTACCGGCAAATTCCACCACGAACTGAAAGCACTCTATCATTCACCACCGCCCAACGTCGACTATACCACTAATCCCACTGTCTTTGGCCGCATCCTCGAAGGGTCTCTCCCGTGTGCGCCCCTCGACGAATCTCCCACCGCCTTTGCCTTTCGCGATCATCGTCCCGCCGCACCATTGCATGGACTGGTCATTCCCAAACGCTACGTAAAATCAATTCGTACGCTTTCTAGCGAGGATTTGAATATGTTGCTGGAACTTCAAGAGATGGGATTGGATGTGGTAAAGAGATTGGCACCGGAGGCATACGAAAACAAGGATTATCGATTGTGTTTTCATGTCCCACCCTTTATCAGTGTTGGACATTTGCATTTGCATGTTCTGGCTCCAGTGAGTGAAATGAAATTTCCCTTTACAACAAAATTTTGGACGGGAGCAATATGGTGTGCTGATGTGGAGGATGTGTTGAAGTCACATTGGACGGAGGAGGAATTGTTGGAAGCTCGTCAAAGTGCAGCAGATTTGATTTGATGGGTGACCTAGAAAGCTATTTTTAGCGAAATGAAGGAAGTAAAGTTCTCGAGCAAAAAAAGAAAAATTGGTAAAGTCTTCTTACTCCAATCAAACTCTAACTGGTACACGGCCGAATGCGAACGGTACAGAACCCTCATATCGAGGAATGATGAAACGAATATATGCTCCATGAGGACGGATGGATCGCCAACGCCACAAGGGTTTATTTGAGCCAGAGTATCTAAGCAGGGGTAACCGCACGAATAAAGTGCAAACATTTTCTTGATCTTTTCAGGGGGAGAGCTACCAATTTTTTGGGATCTACGGAATCCTGGTGGAGCGTCTAAAAGTAAAATGAGGATGAACGAGATGAAAAGAATATTCCGATGGATTTAAACAAATGAGAAGACGTCGAAAATCTCTTAACCCCAAAGCTAAACTTCACTTTTGATTGACCTGTTATTAGATCTACCACAATCTTAGTAAGCTAGGTGACATATCTCCAGGGATCTCGTGTCCTTTACCATAGAGGAGATCATGCAACATCCCATCTTTTGATGTAGAAAGTGATTGTTTTTGCTGCGATTTTAAATGCCTTCTTTTCTTCAGTTTTCTGAGGAAGCAAAGATATCATACGACTGATTATGCTGAATGACACGAAAGAGATACATCTACCATCGAAGCAACTCATTGAAACCGTATTTGAAAAGTGTAAAAGTATCGGTAGCTTTAAACTGATTATATCTTATATATATCGCTAAATCAATTAAATCATTTGAACTTCCTGCCTCATCCTTAACAGTATAGTTACATTCGATTTGTTTCTAAATTCATTCTTTATAACAGGAGTATCACAGCAAAAATTCGCTCATATGAGTGAGTGGACTCAACGAGTTGTTTCATTGTCTTTCGGTGCATGTTAAAAGTAATAGTGATAGTCCTACCTTTTTCGAGCTTTGATGGCAGGAGTTCTGCATACTCTAACAAGAGACTTTTCGAGGTTTCAGATGAAATGGACATCGAGGATAATGGAGATGAAGAAGAGAAGACCATCGAACCCCCCAATAGTATTTATGGCCCAGCGGATGACGGAACACCATTCAACCGTCCTCAAGCTCCACAGGCCGGCCCGTACAAAACCTTTGTTGTTGGCATTAAGAAGGACTGTGAAGAGGCAGATTCCTATGCTGACCAAGTAAAACCAAGTTACTACCTAATTCGTCTCACTGAAGTGTGTCTAATTCCTAGCAAATTGGTGCGCCAATTCATGGAAAATCAAATTTCAGATTTCAAAGAGTCTTCGTCAACTTATGGACACAGCCTCAAAGTCAGCCATGTTTACTACTTCTCTTTCCTATTGGATGTTATCGATATCTTGGTGAAGTTCGCTTCATAACCTCGCAGAATTTCTCACCCAAATGTTCGCTCCGACTTTTCTCTTAAAAAGGCTGCTATGAAATACTAGATAGGGGACGTTGGATTCGAATCCATGCGTTTAACTTTGTGTGGCAGGTACTCGAAACAGGGGAGCTACTCACCAAGGGAGATTTTGTGAATCGTTCCACCTCTATCTCTTTTAGTGCAGAAGAGATATGCGAGAGGATTGAGTGTCCCGCAATGGTTATTGTTTACTTGCAAGATGATTCAAAAGATCTCTACAACTTGGTAAAGAGGATGTGTCAGTTTGAATTTGGTGTTCAGTCGCAATGCATTGTCCACAAAAAATACATTACCCAGGGCTCTAGAAAGGATAAATTGTACGTACCCAAGATAAAGTTATTTCATTTGCACAATTGTCTTGTGTTTTATTCTTTTGCGTCTCATCCCGTTTCTCTCATTTTGTCTAAAGCTGTTCTAACGTGGCACTTAAAATGAACACTAAATTATTCAACCTATGCAATAAAGGTTGCGCATGGCACATCTATGGAGGTATCCCTTGGGTCTCGGAAGTTCCTACTTCAGTGTTTGGGATTGCAATGTCTCATGGTAAGTACCTTGTAGATCCTTGCTTGACTTCAATTATTGAGTGCCTTCAACTTACAAATTCATCTTTTTTCTATGTATAACAGATCAGGGCCAGGCCCCTATGTCGATCATTGGAGCATCGGCCTGCCTGGATCAGTCATGCATGCCAATGGCGCAAACTCTGAAAGCTCAGGAAAAGTCAGATATTATAAGTGATTCGGTGATGCTCAGCATTACAAAGGTCAGTGCATTTTTGTTTATTTGCGTATGCCATCTATGCATAGAATATTTTTGCTCATTCACGCTCTTGGATTTTGCAAATCGATACTTGGCAGAGCCTTGCGATCCAGTTTTTTGTGCACACTAGGCAGAAGCCTCAGCGTGTTCTTGTTTTCCGTGATGGTGCCTCGGATGGCAGCTTTAGCAAAATTCGAGAGCATGAGGTTGCTGCAATACGAAGGGCCTTTTATGAATTGAATCCCACAGAAGAGGGCTTTGTATGTCCGAACTCGTCCAAATGTCAAGGCCTTGGCTGTGTGTTTTGCACTCCAAAGATCACTTTTGTTATATCTCGGACACAGCATAATTACCGAGTAACACTACCGAAATCGAAACAACATAAAACAAATGTTTTAAGCGGAACTTGCGTCGACGATGAGTTGGTTATGCCCTTTCAAAATGGTTTACAGCTGGCAACTAAAGACATCACCAAAGAAGGTCCAGTGAATGCTGGCATCCAATTGTTTTCCAATATAAATGATACTGGATATGATTTCCTATTAACACCTCAAGGTGAATTGAAGGGGACATCAAAGCCAGTTTTCTATAGAGTCTTGCTAAACGAGAACGTCATTTGGAGACCTCAAGGACCAGAAGGCTCAGCTTTGACCAAGGATGTGCTTCAGAAAATTGTCTATCACATGAGTTATATGTATGGTACCGCTACAAAGTCGGTGCGTCAAGTACTTCTATTGTGTTTACTTTTTGTGTGATCTATGGCACAGTCTTTTCCTCGTTGATCTCTGACTCTGCTCTTACTTAACACGTCTCTTCCCTTTCCGTGTCCGTTTTAATTTTAGGTACGGAAGGTCCCAGTTGTACATTACAGCAAAAGACTTGCTGAGATGTTCAATGGATACAAACCATGTAAGAATGCTTTCTTTTTCTCTATGGTACTTTATTTAAATTGAACTTTTGCTCACAAACCTCCTTTGTTATTCTATTGTAGATCTTGTGTATGACAAGAAAATTGAGTGCACTGCAAATGATCCAATGGTCCTGATACTTTTGAAGACAAAATTCGTTACATCCGTACAGTAAAAAACAAGTTGGTAAGTTTTTCTCTGAAATGTCCATTTTCCATCCTACCCCAAACCTTTTGGCGACTGACGTCGATTTACACGGCTCTCGTTCTATTAGATCAATGGCAGTTTGACACCCGAGCTTGTCTCTGAACTACTTCCGAAGTTTAGCCCTTATAATGATAACCACCGTTTGGATCTTAAGTGGCGCGTCCCTTTTCGTCCTCACATCTCTGCGCAAAGCGTACTGCTTTATTTGCATAAAATTCAATTACATACTTCGTGCATTCTTTTAGGAAAAAGTCAACGGAAAATTCGTTTTCGTGATTAGTTCTCATCCATGTATTATCGTACGGCACATATATTGAACGCATTGTTTTTCAAATCCATCAACAGTAATTCGTAAAAATATATAACAAATAGTTCAAAGTTCAAGGCGATCTTTTACTGATGCTGCATTAAAACCTTTTGCTCCCTTTTTAAATGTAAGGTATTATTAATATTATTATAATAATATTAATAGTCTCTATTTCAAAGCTCCAAAAGATTTTTTTCCATGTATCACAGTCCAACCTTCTGCTTCTCTTTTTGCGCTCCCTGTTCGTGCATTGATGCGCGCGAACTTTTGTTTTCCAATGTTTGCGATCAGCAGACAGACGCCACCTGTACCACTGATCCATTGCATTCTTTGCAATAAATAATTTTTTCGCATGGAGCCGAGCAGATCTTTTTTCAAGATGTCGGATGTTGTTCTTCGTGATGATCTTTAAGATGCGAAAACTGATGGATTTTCTGTGAGGAGTTTGAATCTCGAGAACCCCATCAATGAGCATTGTTCCTTGAAGAACCTATCACAACAAGATGATGATTAAATCAGTGTTATGCAGCATAGCCCCTTTGTTACTAGTGTTTTGTAACTTGAAATGTACGTTTGGATTGGTACCCTTGTTTGGACGAATGACCAAGCAGAAGCCATGGACTTTCACAAGTACAGTTTTGCAAGGTAGTCAAGATGGTGATTCATCGTCATCATCATCCTCGTGGTCTGTAACAGATGATTGGGAAAAACTTAGTTCAGAACACCCAACTAATGCTATTCCAGATTCAGGTGATATATTCAATACTGATATAGCAACTCAGGCCGCTCAAGCTATAGAATCATCCTCTGAAGGCAACAAAGACTTTCAAGTAGTATCCGAAGAGGATGTCTTGATAAACGAAGGTGTTGATATTGTACATAATCATGGTATGTTTTACGAAGAAGGTGATCCAGCGCTGTATGATACATCCTTTGAAGAATATACAAAAACTATAACATTTGAAAATGATATGGGTGATGAAATTAGTATGCTTGTACGGTGTAATGAATTTCCAGAAGAAATGTTAGTTAGTGAAGGTCGAGCATTGGCACCACTTACCACAGACGAAAAAAATGACCCTTCACAATTGTTAGTGCAGGATGACGACGGGGCATACAAGCAAACTGATTTTTTTCATGATGCTGTATCTCAAATGTTTCAAGAACATTCTGAATTTGTATCAGAATTAGAAATGAAAGTTTTAAAACCTCGGGGTGTTGCAAATTGGATGACTCAAAGTTTAGGCGACGAGGAATATGGGACTGTAGGTCCGCATGACCGTCGTGTGGGTATTACCATTGCCAAATTTGGGACTTATGGGAGTGGATACATGACAGAAGCTGACTTCCAACAAATGTATCTTTCTATTGCTGCATCGTCATGTACAGCAAACTCTGGTACCAAAAAGAAACCTCTCACACATTATTCTGCAATTAAAAAGGTTGACCAACCAACTCTCCAAAGTATATGGAGAGATATACGTAATCATGGAATTTTATCACCTGTTGAAGTTGAACGTGCTCGTATGGCAGAAGAACTCCGCGCAGAATATGGTGCTGCTGATAAAGTTGATACCGTTAAGAATGGTGAAAAGTTAGATGATTCGTTATTGGATGAATGCGAAATCTTAGGATGGCCAGAAACAACCAAATACACAAAAGCACCTACTTCATCTAATTCAGTAGCCTCCATGTTGAATATGGATTCATTGTCCAAAGAAGAGTTGGTTCGTCAAAGTAGTCATCACCATGTTGAATTAGCTTCTGACAACAAAACTCCAAAACGATTGCGTGATGGAGACTTTGTGTTTATAGACGAAGAATCATGTATAGGGTGTACTCAATGTGCTCAGATCGCACCATCATCATTCCTTATGCTTGATAGCGGAAGAGCAAGGACGTACGTCCAACGTAAGGTTGCTGATGTTGAGAGTGCTGTGTCAGCATGTCCAGTAAGTTGTATGCATCATGTTGGTTTTGATGAGCTGAAGGAAATGGAAATTGCACGCGATACAGCTGAAAGCGAAGAGGGCAACGAAGACCGTAGACATTTGAATCATCGTCAGGGACACACACCTCTTCATGTATCAGGACGTGATAGTGATGCTAATCATAAAAGTTCTTGGTATCATTATTTGAAAAACAAATGTTACATGTCGAAGGCATGTCCTCAAAAGGGATGTTATGATTGTCCTCACTTTAGTTCACCAGGAATGAACCCCTACTTTAAGGAAAAACACCAACATGCAGAACACATCCGTGCTCAAGACTTTATGAAATCTGGAGAAGCTGATTTTTGGCGCAAATCAGCTGACTTGTAGGTAAGGGTTTGCACGAAGAAAGCGAAGAGTAACAAGTAATTTTAACAATCTATTTTACACGGGTATTTGAAGCCGACACTGATTCCCAATCATCGGGATTCTCCTTCTCTTCATCTACAATCTCTTCGATGTATGGTGTTTTCCTTTCGTATCCGGTACGTCTATTATCGTTATTTTCGTCTGAATTCCCGCCTCCTTTCTGTGCTAAAGCTATGCCTCCAACAACAGCAGCTCCAACAACAGCAAGCCCACCACCAACCAAATGAAGCCAATTACCATCGCCACTCTTTTCGTCACTGCTTTCTTGATTCGGTGTGCCAGATACTTCTTCGACTAGAACTGTTTCCCTTACCACATTTGACGCTTGCTCGCTTTTCTCGTTTGATTCGATATGACTATTACACTTTCTGGTTTCTGATTCATTGACATTTTCGGAATCGCTTTCAATAACACGTCGTTCACTTGCATCTGGCACTATAGGATCAAAATGTTGGTCATCATTGGGATGCTCATTTGTTACAAAATTGTTTTCTGACGGTTGATGTGTATTTCCAGTTGAACATGGTTCAACATCATGATCATTAGTGGGTAAGAAATCTTCGTACAATACGCAGTCTAAGCTCTTTCGAACTATATCTATGGCACTTGTATCGCCACTTGCAAGAGATTCCATCAAGGCATTTTTCTCGTCTTCCATAATGAGCTTACGTTCATATGCATCAAACAGTCTTTCCATCAAATCTGCAATGTCCTCTTGGTCTTCAGAAGAACTTGTTGCGGTTTGTCCATTATTTGGCAAATCACGAGCTTCACTCGATGCGCCAGATTGAAATGCCCTTTCTGCCTTCTCACTGACCTTTGGGGGAAGCTGGGTGCCTGTTAGGGTATGTGGAAGATTGTCCTCACTTGCACACAAATCATTGTCAGCCTCAGCGTTTTGCACTGCCAATTTCTCTTGAGAATCCAAAGACTTTTCTCTTTTAGCCTCATCCAGATCACTAGCAGTATCTGTTATCGACTCGGGAAGCTCGTCATCGTTGATCGGAGTTTCGTCTACGCTTCTATCATTTTCGCCTTTTTCTTTTTGGACCTCAACTTTGCTTTCTTTATCTTCAGTTGCAGTCTCTGACTCCTTATTTTGGCCGTCTTCTTCGTTCATCGATGCTTCAGTGTTCGCTAACGATTCTAGAGGACTTTTAAGATCATCCTTATCAGTAGTGTCTTTTGATGAAGATTTCGATTCCTCCTCTTTACCCCAAAGCCAGCCGCGTCCAACGACAGCAGAGAGAACCCCAACAACAGGATCAATGATAGGATTTGATTGTCCTCCTCCTTCCATTAATATACCCACTTCACGAGCTAATATTTGTCCATTTTTAGTTGCATTGATAGCCGCACTTGTGTATCGTGTACTGTCACCATTGTTTCTGGTCGTGGCGGCGCTTGGATCATTGGATGCAGCGTGCATTTGAATAAGCTCACCAATCACAATACCAACACCATGAAGTAATCCACCTCTTGAAACTTGTACACCAAAGTGTGCTAATGACATGACATCCCCCGCAAAATTTGCTGCTACTGCAGTAGTTTGAACACATCGTGCTGCAGTCAAACCTGCCTCAAGAGCTACAACGGATGCTCTTATATTTTCCCAAACAAGGAGTAACGTTGTTGGTTGGAAGGAGAGGTATACGTCATCACTTAAAATGATAGTCATTGACTCCATTTCACCTGGCAATGACAGAATCGTCGTCAATGGCGTGATATTATCGGGTTTGACTTGTTCATTTCTTTCCTGCTGTTCACCATCCATCACACCAAACGCAATTCGACAAGCTCTTGCCCACCTCTTTACTCTTAATACTTCAAATATCACGAACGGCGCAAGCGTGATTGTTGTTGATATGGCCATGGGGGATCCCAAAATGTAGAAACATGCCAATGTCAAAACTGCTGGACACCTTCGTAGGACTGCAACATATTCAGCTATCCATCGTGATGGAGGAAAGTCTTCTATAGTTCGTTTATAAGCCAATACTGCAGGCCTAGCACGCTCGTCCACATCCATAGACGCTAACATAGACGTAAGGTTGTTCAACGACTCGTTCGACTCCTGTGAGGGACTTGTCATGTTTGGTGCAGAGGACTGTTGCTGTTTTGTACCATTTGATGAAGATGATGGTGTCGGTTGGGATGTTTCAGAAGTATCCGTTTGCACTTCACCACCCATTTGATCAGTAGTCATCGTAAGCATCGAGCATAGTTCTCCCCATTCCAATTCATGTTGCTGATGTACCTGCATTTGACTTGGTGCCTGTGATGCCGTATTTGATGAATTCTGATGAGTATGAGTTGATGAAGATGGCGTCGAAGAATTTTGAGAAGCTTTGCTAGGACTAGAGCCTTGTGTTGATGATGCCCAGTAGTCTACGATCCATCGTAACATTGCAATTTGTAACATTTCATCTTCCTTTACTTTCTCTCCCACACTAGCAAGGACATCTCGCAAGGTTAACCGAAGTGAATGTCGAATAATGCGACTGCATCGAAATTCATCTTCATTTGAACGGACCAAAAGCATTGTGCCTGTAGCAAGGCAAAAGGGCCCCGCTAGTAATCGAATCCGACCAAGATCTAATCGACTGATAGATATCACCAACGCTGCTGCATATAATATTACCAAACCTTGTAATGTACAATCTCGAGGTGGTATCCTTGCACTTGAAAATTGAGAGTATATCCAACCAAGAATGAGGATAGAGCATGCAATGTTTTGTGTCCATCCCGCTTCGGCAACAACGGTTGTCAAAAAAGCCAACAATCTGGCTTCTAATAAAGTTGGTGTCAATAGAAGGCATAGAAAGATAAATTGTAGTGGTATTCTCTCTAGAAGGTTGGAAAGCGTTTCAATCATTGCAGTAGGAGAAGTAATCCACAAGACGAACTTTTCCATTTGTTTCTCTACATTGATGGTAGGAAGCAGGTAAACTAACGACAAGCACAATACAACCACTAAAAATATAGTTCTTGGATGGAACCAAAATTGAGTTGATATAGATATTATCCACAAGAATTTCACAGCAGCCCCAACGGCTACCAAAACAAGGCCTGTGCGAAATGTTGCATCTTGATTCCACGTTTCACTTGCTAAATGAACCAAAAATCGTCCCCAAAAATGATGTAAAGGATGATTCACAAGATCTTCTCGAACTTTAACTCGAGATTCTAATTTTGTCCGAATACTACTAAGACTTTCTCGTCGTTCTAGTGCCACTGAAGTGCTGTTATCACCACGACGCGCATCGTTGCGGGATGCATCATGATGATCCTTTGGATTTTTCGGGTTTGAGTCGTTCTCATCATTCATATAAAATTCTCGTTTATTGGTCGAATTTGTTGTACTCTTGTTGACGGGAGCTTTCGAGGAAGCCATTGTAGAATGCTGGGACAAGTTACCATCTTTGTCTCCGTAAGTTTGTAGAGGTATCCAATCGTTGTCATCGTCGTCTTCTATGTTGTTGCTGGTTTTCGCTGCTGAGGAGGCCATGTTGAATGTCTCGAAGCCCTTTCTGAACTGTCTAACGATGCACCACTCGATGATCGATGACAACACTGTTTTTGAACTTCTCTTTTCCCACTAGTAAGTAGGTGCTGACGCGCGTCTCAGAATGCTGCAGCTCCTTAACAACAAAAACAGAGATCAGATAATCATATTAGCGGCCACCTACTTTTGTTTAGCTAGAGGGTAAATAAGCTATACCTGGTATATCTTTACCAGGTACGTAAGACCATTTTCAATTGAAGCTGGAAACTGGTACTAAGTTTAAATAGCCCTAAGGCAGTAGCGCACGAGTGCAGGTTCTCCGTTAGGTCCCGCGGGACGAGATCAAGAAAGAGTGTCCCAAAAGCTTCCAATGGAGCAGGGAGTACTTCATCCTTCAAGTAGCATTTGTTGCCCCGGGGATAGGGGAGGTAAATCTACACTTTGGAATAGGTTAGCCGTAAAATGTAGGCAACGTGAGAAAAGCCAAAACATTATCAACTACTTTTTTTATTTTTAAAACTATGCTTAAAAATTGTAAAAAAAATGGTGGATTTCAAAATCAACCCTCAATTCCCAGTCTTACGCATCTCTTCGTTGGTGAAGGTAATGGTCATGGGAGGGTCACATTTCATACCATTGAGGGCAAATCCAACAGGGAACAGAGCCACAAGAAGCATCCATACACGGTCAAAGATAGCAGGCCAGGGTTGGTCGATCCAAGGGGTACCAGAAATAAAGATAGAGGATGCCCAGGAGATCTTGAGGCATGAAACAGCAAAGAGGGTAACGAGGTATGCGGCAGCCATATATTTTGTGAGTTGGACCGACATACCCCACATGGGTACACCACGGTAGAAATGGTAGGATACATTTTTGAAAGCAATCAAGATCAATTCAAATTGCATTCCAAAGAAGCCCAAAGTGTGACCTTCAACAGGCTTGAGGTTATGTCCAAAGGGACCAGGAAGATTCATTTCATCACCAGTAACACAGCAGATGAAAATCTTACAGAACCATGCTACCAATACAATCTTGATCCAAAACAAAACATTGGTAGTTTTCATCAAGCCATCACTCATTAATCTGTTGGCATGATCGTTCTTGAGTTGAAAGTAATCCAATACCATGTACAAAACAAGGGTGTACTCGAAAATGGGGAAGATCAACCCAGTGAGTTCCGTGGAAGGGGAGTAATCCCAGTAGGCACAAATCTGACAATCCAAACCAAACAAAAGACGGTAAAAGATGATCATGTGGGTGTGAGGATATTACTGCTGCAGAAGTACTTATTTGTATCATCAGCATAGCGCATGTTGCACTTCCATTATTGAATTTGAATACTGCCATCAAAATGGTACAATCCATACCAGTACCGTTCTCACATTCAGTCAATGTGGTACCGATAACAAAGATATTGGTAAAGATCATGGCACAAAGACACATTGCCCAAAAGGAAAGGTAGGCAATCAAATGCATCTTCTCAACCTGAAGAGTGATGATGGTAGGAATAGGTCCTCCAGCCTCATTGGCTACCTGGGGAACTGCTCCGTATCCTGACATGGTTTGATGAGTCTTCTCCTTTGGAATAATGCAATGTATTGCTCGATATCCTTCGTGTCAGGAAATTGTGTCAACTTATTGGATGGACGGCAACTCAAAAAATATGTTTATACTTTTGTAGATTTCCACGTGAAAATCCCAGTCAGAGGACACATCTTGATTTTGCCTGACTGCTTCGCATTCAGAGAAAGATACAGAATTTACAAAGATACGCTTTGTAATAGGGTGTCCGGGCATCAAATTGCCACTCAAATGC
>WKLE02002069.1:10737-57121 GCA_014885115.2 Asterionellopsis glacialis | reverse complement strand
GAAGGAATCTTCGTTTCCGATTCTGTCGGAGGGAGAAACATGCCGTTTTTTGGACATACCAGATGGCGCTGGTAGATTTGGTGACGTGAGGGTACCGCAAGACCAATTTGGATCAATTGTCCAACCAACCATGCCGGTATTTCATAACGTACGAGGAAACGGGAATTCCGATAGCGGTTTTGCGTAGTCTAGTCCTGGGAGCGTGCGGTTGCTCAGTCATCTGGATGTAGGACCCTAGTAGAGTAATGGTACCTCAAGGACCTAAACTTGAGACTCTAGCCTGTCACATTTTTGCGTTACCCAATTCTTTCCAGAGATGGAAAATTCCGAGCCACGTCGCAAAAATAAACCTCCCCTTCGTCACGATAGTTGAAATCTACCTGGACATATACAATATATATGTTTCATTTTATTTTAAAATGCAATCTATGACTATCCTTCTCCATGTAAAAACTTAAAAATAGTGTTGAGAGTGTTTCATAGTGCTTGGCAATTTCACATCAAACTTGAATGATGAAAGTCCTGTGCCAAGTTATTGCGTTACCCTTTTTCATAACCACAAACAAAAAAGGAACACTTCTTTCTTTTAAATCGTATGAATGCAGTGTAATCAGTAAGTACTCTTGATGAGCTAATACTATAAATCTATAAAATAATGCAAGCACAACCTGTATCGGCAGTTTTCTGGGCTTTGGGTGATGGCTTTGATTGTGCATTTGATTGAGGAGGAGGCGAAGAGTGTGCCATTTGCTTAACTTCAATTGTTTCATTCACTGTGTCCACCTTTTCTTGTTCTGTATCTGTTGTCTTTTTCGTATCATTCAACATTAGCTGTGTTATCTCGACCAGCGTATTTCTGACTTCTGTGGAAGCGAGATATTGCACCTCTTGCGATTTCTCATCTGTTTCATTAGTATTTGCAATGTCTGCCAATTGAGTGTCCTTCATTTTTTTCTCTCCAGATGAGGATTCATGTTGTAGTTGCTGGACAACGGCATCATCTTCATGATTCTCTTTGTTGGTTTCTTCATATACTTCACCTCCTTCCTGCATATCATCTTGAATGATATGAATCTCAGTTGTTGATGTTTGGTTATTCTGGATTACAATTGCAGATTTCGTGGATGATGATGCTATAGTATTTTCATCACAATGATTCCTGGAGGAAGTCGTTTCTCCTTCATGTTCTTCAGGTGTCTTTTGGAAATACATTTCCAAGGCATCTCCAGGAACCTCTCCTTCTACTGATATCTCGTCTTCTTTGGATACAGATTTGAGCGCACTAGTAGAAGCACTTTGTGCCTTTGGAACGGCAATTGCATCATGATTAGCAAAGTCAGTAGTAGACTCTGTCTCCTCTTCTGTACTACTTTGGTTTAATTCTTCAAACATACTACTTGTTTCAGTAGCATCAAATTGTTCAAGTTCATTACGTAAATCATTAGTGACTGAATCCAGACGTGCAATTTCCATAGACATATCATCATCATTTTCTGCACTTGCAGTACTATCATCGTTGTCACTATCTGCCTTCCAATTCGATGGAAGAGCCAACGCTAACTTGGAATGTAAATCTCGAATGGACTCTTCTTGTGGTGGAGGAGGAGCATCCATATCATTACTTTCACTAGTTGAAACAGGAGGAGCATCCATATCAGTACTTTCACTTGTCGAGACAGGAGGAGCTTCTAAAGTTGCATGGTTTTCAATTTCTTCTTCTTCTTCTGGAGGAACAACAGCAACAACTGCATTGCTATCTTTCTTGGTAGTAGGTACCGTTGTTGTTGCTGAAGTCAATAATGACATGGGTGACGATGCATTCTTATGATGAAAGACAAGATCCAAACCATTTTCTGGTGAAATTGGTGTTTTATGACTTTGTTCTAAAAACATATCAAGAACTCCACTTCCAGATGATGAAGCATTACTTCCATTTGCTGAACTTGTAACAGACTTTTCTTTGGTTTTGGCGGGAGATGCCATTGAATAGGATGCATGTACAGATGTTTGTCTTGATTGGTGACTTTCATCACCAGCTACAGTGGATGATCTGCCCTTACTCTTTGTAGTATGACTGCCATGACTAGCAACACTTTCTTTCGTTGACGGAGAATTACCTTCAAACAATCTTCGTAATGATTCGCCACCCACAGAAGAAGAGTCACTTTCAAACAATCTTCGTAATGATTCTCCACCTACAGAAGAAGATCTGCTATTGATAGATTCAGCTGCAATGGAATCATCCATTGATGAAGTCTTTAAAGGAGTGACAGCATCACAAAGTTTAGATATTGTATTGTCGCTCAAGACACTATTACTACTGGTAGTAGTACCATCACCTCTTTTCAATGCTTCATTTTCTTGTTGTACTTGTGATAATCGTTGTTCAAGTCGTTTGACAGCATCCACAACGCCTGCCCAATCATTATTTTCTAAAAACATTTCCATTTCGGCAGTAAATTCGGTATCTGATCCTCGCACAGCCGCAGGAGATACGACTTGAAGTTTCATATTTTGTGACATGCTTGAATTGGACGTCAAGGTTGTAGCATTCGATAAAACATCTTCGATTTCTTCTTCCAAGTCAGCCTTAATTTCAACATTGGCGGCACGACTTCGGACAGCATCCCAATTACCACGTTCAATAAAATGTTCAAGATCTGTGACAACTTCTTGTCGTGAGGTTTCCTCCTTTGTGGGTGTCGTAGTAGCCTCATTCGTGGGTACCTGTATTTCAGTCATACTTTCGGCAGCCGAGAAGAAGGATTTGTCATCCGCAAAACTACTAGCTGTAAGTCTACTCGAATTGGTATGAGACGAGGAAGACAAGGCAGCGACACCCGCACGACCACGAGGTAGACTACCGGTACTACCAGCTCTTTGTCCGTGTTGTTGTTGATCAAGTGGTGGCTTACGATTGCCTCCTCTTGGTGAAAAACGAGAACCATTAGGTCGTTTTGACTTTTTAGCACTTGGTGGTAACGGAGGTTTCTTGGCTAATCGTGGTGGTTTTGGTGGAGTTCCACTACTAGATCGAGATGCAAGAGATTGCTGCTGCTTTTGTTGTTGTTGTTGTTTATTGATGGTGCTGTTCTTTGTTTGTTTCTTTTGCTTGGCTACCCAATTCTTCAAGGGACGTTTCTTCACTGGCTTTGGTGGTGGTGTATCATCCACTACCATGGCTTCCAATGTCATGATGAGTTCATCTTCACGTCCTTCAAATTGCATCATCATTTCATCTACTTTATTCGTTTCATTTGGCATGACTCGTTCAATTAAATTCTTCACCTTGTTATATAAGGGATGCTTTTGTTGCTGCGATAAATTGTTTTCCTTATTGTCAACCACCATCACATCATGAGTAGTAGTAGACTTCTTCTTCTTTTTGAGGAACGATCGTTTACTAGATCGACTACTTTGACTTGTATTGGACTTGACAGATGATGTGGGTGATGCTGTAGTAGAGGATTGTCCGCCACACATACTCGTTACACTTTTGAACGACCACGAGTGTCTAGATCGTACAGACGATGCATCTGAATCGGAATCTGCCATCATGGTAGCTGTGGCTCCTGCAGCATACCATGATTGACCTGAATAACTGGCATTGTCTTCTGTATCATCGTAATGGAATCCTGACGTCGTCACCTCCTCACGAGGAGAATTACAATCACTTTCAATGCTCATGGGTGAAATGGTTCTGACACCTGGTGGATCCTCCTCATTACCATCACTAATTTTACTCACAGGAAATGATCCCACCGCGGAGTCTATTGTTGATAATTCAAACATTTTGTGAATCCCAGCAACAATGATGATGGAACATTTATCAGAGCACCTAGAGGGGAGGGGGGACGTTGCACAAGTTCGTTTTATTTTTTGCCTTGTCTCAATGAATCTACACTTCCTGACTCTCGTACTACGATGGTAGAAACTACATACGGAGCCTGTTTTGGGGTTTCTCGCACACCAAACAAAAATCTCCCAAAAAACGGCGCGGTTGGAGTTGATGGGATGATGCGGTTTGTTCTGTGCGGTTGACAAATGAGCCAAACAAAACACATGAAAATCAAATCCGAGATGGCAAGATATTATTTGGAATACAGATAGCTAATACATAACACTAGTTTTGTCAAAAAACGATTGGCCATCGTAAATTAATTAGATGGTGTTGATAATACGAATGGTGTTCTTTTTATTGGAAAATAATGTCATTTATACACATTCGCATTGGTATATTTTCGAACTAGAAACATGTGTTTTTATAATTACATACCAGACATCAGTATGGCAGACAATTTTCGCGATATTTGCAAAAGATGTTGATTCTTGTACACGGGATTACTAATATTTACAGGAAGGCTCCACGTCGCGCCATTTTCAAAAAAGTGAATCACATTATCATAGCACGCACCACTCATCTCCCCAAATAAGCAACAGCTTACTGCTGCTGAGAAGTGATATTTTTTGGAGAAGTGGAGTGACATCAGAGATCGAGCGGAGCGAGCCAGCAGAGGCGGTGAGAAACAGAAAATCTAAAAATTTCGAACTTGAGAGCGAGAATTCCGATGCTCTGGCAGGTTTTCGGTACAGTCACCCACTACTTTTGTGAAGTGCGTTGAACGTACGAGTATGATACCAATCTCTTGCCTCTCTTTACGAAAGAACAAATACGACACACGACACTGATTTCTCAGTCACACAACAATTTCTGTTCGTATATGTCATGTTGACAACCTCTTGCATTTCACAAAAAGAACTCCTAAAGGTCAAACCATACCTGAAACACATTGTTGTGTTTGTTATTCCTTTTTTCAAATAATAAGCATATATTATAATAGAAAGAATGACGCATATTCTTCCATTAAGTCGTCAAGATGATGTTGATTCTCATCATTCTTCTCATCGTCCCATCAAAAAATTAAAATCATCCAAAGATGTGATCAACCATATCGTCAAGGCAAGTTATAACACTGTAACCTCTTATCCTAACTATGACAAATTATTACGATCAGGTATTGGGTATGATTATGAAGAACCTACACTTTCGAATCATAAACATAAAAATAAGAAGGGTCAAAAGGAAACTTGCGTGCACACTACTACCAATAATAATAACAATTGGTCAACCACAACTCCCACAAGCACTACTATCACCACCGCCACGACAACCACAACAACTGGATTTCCATTAAATGCTTTTGAATTGGAAGGTACGTATGATATTATTTTATGGAGTGGTATTGGGTGTGGTGGACGTTGTAGAAATAGTAGTATGGGTGGCTTATTTTCAGGTTTATTTGATAGACCCTCTTTTTGGACATCCCAAGGTATTTTACAATTTGAAACATTTTCTACAAATAGGAACCATGCTGTTACTACTAGTAGTAGTGCTACTACTACACCAACACCACCCACAAGTCAAACGCGTATTCGTGGAACCCTTGCTATGGGTAAAGATGATTTAGCCTTTCATTCCAAACTTCAATTTGAAGAAGAGGACAGTCGAGATTTTTACCACAATACTAATAATGGCCACCATCATCAACAGAACCAACAAAGACCGAGGAGAACCCATAATGATGAGTATTTTTTACAAGCAAAGACAACAAAGGTTTCATTTGCTTCGGACCGTGTTGCAACAGAGGAACACAACTTGACATCTGTTAAAGTACGAGTCGCGACTCGAACAGCATTAGCCTTACAATCTCATGCCTACAGAACATATTCTTCCAGTGAAGAATTGGTCCGATTTGATTCATTGGAAGAAGCTGAACAATTACTTCAATATTCACAACATGATTGTTCGCAACATTGGTTGTACAAATATACAGAGTTCCCCAAGGAAGTAGTTGTTCATATACTTACATTCTTGACGCCACCACCAGTATTCTTTGTTGAAGATGGCGATTTACTTTTAGAAGTTAAATCAAATTACACTGATACTCGAGGGTACATCTGCTCAGCAAAAACAAAAATGATTGCTCGTCGGCGCAAGTAATGAAATCAAAGCAGTATTTGTTGTGAGTTGTTCGAGGCTCTCATTTGTTTTGGATGTTTTTATTTTACAAATCATCTAAGATACAGCAGTTTAACAATTAAAGGGTCCCAAAGTTGAATTACCTGCCTTTTGTCCCCAATCAAAGCACCACGTCGAATCTAAGCTAACATAGGGCGCCAAACCACCTATTCGATTAGCCATTAAAGAATAACTTATTCGGTCAATGTTGGATGTGAATTTTCCCACAAAAACATCTCCCTCAGCTAAAAGGAAGATATCAATCAATGTCTGCAGTGCAGCATGATAAGCATCCACTTCATTATTTTTATTGATGTAATCCCATTCAATTGGTGAACGATCTTTGGGTTCCAACGGTTGATATAACCACTTGAATTGATTGTACTTTTCGGTATCCTGTATGACTTGTTCATCGTCTGTAGCTAGATAAATCGTTTTTATTCCATACTTTGCGGTAAGGGGAAGGACGGCACGTTCCATGTATACATCTAAATCTTCACAGGTACGTTTTTTTCGAATTGACTCTGACGTAGGACAACTGTCTCCATGCCTAACATGAAGTGAAAGCGTCAGTCCTGACTGACTTGGTTCATCGTTATCGTTTTCGTTTCTCCAACCAATTTTTTCCTTGGCATCTTTTAGTGACTCTTTTAAATCGTTGTTTGGACGAAGGAGATACCATAAAAGTTGATTGTAATACCAAAAATGACCTCGCTCTCTAAAGGCTTCGGGAATTGTGCGGGGATAACCATTGCCATCGTGACCTTGCAGTAATAGTGAATACTCGTCAAGTAATGCTCTATCTGTTTTGCTCTTGAGAGACATGTGACGAATACAACTATTTTGAGTATTTTTCTTCGATTCTTTCATTGAACGAGAACAACCAATGGTATCTTCATCATTGTCATATGAAACTACCTCGCATTCAGACCACCTATTGAAAAAACATGCCATCGTTCCTAGCTCGCACCTTTTCTTCTTATCCATGTAGTATCCTAGTCCAGGTGTCCAGAATTGTTTACCTTCTGATTGTGCAAGCATAAAAGGTTTAATCCATGAATTTATTAATCCACCAAATCCTCCTAGCTTGACATCAAGCACTAATTGATTAGTGGAATGACAGTGCTTTGGATTCTGTGAACGATCCAGAGCTTCACGAATATTTTCAATGAAAGAGTCTTGATGACATTTAGACGATCCTTCATCCGGAGATGGAAGGTAGGAGGAATGGTGCAAAATATAATCATGTGGAACAGCGGTATAATCAAAACAAAGACCTCTCTTTCCTTTTTTGGTACCGGCTATATTTTCTTCATTGATTGAACCCCTTTTCTCCCCCCGCTCCCCTGCATCATAATTGCCTATGGAGACATAGTCTTGTGCAACAGTATCAATCGGGACTTTCTGGAATATGACCGTTGTCAACAAAATGGATAACAAGCACAACGGTGCGATTCGTAGCAGTGAATATCCAGAGGGTCGTCGATGCATAATATTTGTAAGCGTATTCGCCTTTCGTCGCTCCATTGTCGGTTGTAAGTTTTGATGGTAATCAGTGTATTTTCTTATTTTTCTGTTGTCCGGTTCGCCTCTTTTTTGTAGATAGATGACTGTCAAAATCTCGATTTTCGGCAGTTTTCGGCGGTTTTTTCTTTGTTCCCGCTCCATTGCGCATTTCGGTCGCGCATGCATTGATCAATTTTATATCAATTCATCGTCATCTTCTTATTTTTTTAATAACGTCTCAGGTACATGTAATTTATTACATTCAACTACTTTAGTATAATATAGTAAAAATATTTCGTACCAGGCACCGGCTACAGACAGACTAGTACCTAGGTCCTACCAGGTACAGACAGACACGCTAGAGAGAGCAGCTCCCAGAGATATCAGATAGACGACTTGAACTAAACAGGTACCTGGACAAAAATATCTTGGCCGAATTAATTACTTTCGCGGGGCATACCGTTGACTATCCTGAGTTGTGCGAGTTTGCCCTACCCTGATGATGTTGAATGATTTCCAACTCTGTTCGTGAATGAATACACCAAGCTCGTACCTGTACAGCATTCGTCTGAGTGATTACCTTTATCATACCTGGTACCGTGTATTTTAATTATACCTTCAACGTTTTCAGCGGAATGACACCCGAAAATTGTTGCAGTGTCAGTGTCCATTATGCGGTTCGCAAAATGTGTAGCTCAATATGGCGCAGTCATAGATGAAAAAGAAGTCACGACAACAATCGCTTAATATTTTCGAATCTGGTGTCTCTAGAGTCTATGATTTTATGAATTATAAATATTGGTAATTCACGTAGTTCTGAAATACTCCAAGATTTAGCAGTCGCTGCACCCGAGCCACCAATAACATACAGGTGCATCAGTCAAAGCTGTATTCTCTATTCTCCTCTTCATCACTACTTATCTCTCTGCCAGAATGCCTTCTTTTTCTATTTTGCTCATTCAAACTTCCCACATCTTCGCATCTACCCATGGATACAATCCAGACGCACTCTGCCTTTTTTTTGCATCGAGATTCCATACCGTTATATGAATAACAAAAATTTGTAGATCTATTAATAGATTGAGCACCGTTCGATTCTGTACGGATGAAGGGACCGTCACCAGATGATCGTGGTGTTTGCGGAAGTGTAGGTGCACGTGTAGGAGAACTTGTGGGTTTGTTAGTAGGTCGAAGTGTTGGAGACCTTGTGGGTTTGTTGGTAGGGCGTAGCGTTGGATTCCTTGTAGGCTTGCTAGTAGGCGACCGTGTTGGAGGTCTAGTTGGAGGTCTAGTTGACGGTGGATGTGTGGGTGGACTTGTGGGTAAAGGAGTTACAGAGGTTGTAGACTTCTTTGCTTCTGGACCGGTCACCGTAATCGCAACAGACCAAGCTGGAGACTCTTTATCAATGCTGTCAAACTTGATAGTAACAGAGTCCTTCTTATTGCCAAAGTTTTGGATGATATACTCTTTACCAATGCCCAGTTTCGCCTCTTGAACGGACAAACCATCCTCATCTCGGTTAGTCACTAAGACTCTATTTCCGCCTTGTTGTGTTTCGGAATTCATGCCTGTTCTACGATTGAAAATAATGTAGTGTTTCAAACTGTTACCGGGCGCTGCTAGCTCGAGGATTACCTTGGATGCCGAAGTGCTAGGAATGTTGTAGTAATCAGCAATTCCGACAAGCGTACCGCTCCAAGAGCCTTCAAGTGGGTTTATAGTGACAGCCTTTGGAGCGTACCAACCAAGTTCCCAACTTTTAGGGGCGTTGTAGCACATTTTAGGGAAGTCATTGCGATTATATACGTGTCCCATGTATCCGCTGAAGTTCGTTAAACGTATGCAAGTTGAAAAAATCAGTGTCAGTTTGGATAATAATGGGTTCGGCGGACAAAAACGTCGGACTGTTCGGACTCACCTGAAATCCAAAGACTCGCACCCTTCACAAGTTCCTCGGCCAGAATGTTCAAGTCCCATATTGTGACCAACCTCATGCATTTTGGCACTTATACTATCGCACCAATGATCATAATAGACTGAAAGATAGTCATTCATCCAAGCATATGCTATTTTTGCAGGAAAGTTTTTCAGAGGAAGTAAGAATGACAAATGATAAGAACTTATAGGGTCGATATTTAAAGGAGATTTTGAAGTCATGTTGAATATCCTTACCTGTAAAAGGTTTGACTCCCTTGGGAATGCACACCATGATATGATCAAACGAATCGGAAAGTTCTTCTGTAAAATCTTCTCGAAGTTTGTCTAGAGCTGCATTCAAAATTTTCCGACCATTCTTATCTGAGCTTTGCGCAGCTACATCAACATTTATTGAATACACGCCACCAACAATACCTTTTTTAGTTGAAGGTTCAATGTCTAACTGACCATACGAACATGAATTCATTTGTGACCTTAAACTCATGTCGTTGTCCGTCTGCCCGAAGAATCTTTCGCTAAGTTGTTCGGGAGTATATGCGGTTTTACTGCCATCCTCCGTTGTGATGTGAAGTACAATGGCTTGTTTTATTCCTTTGGATCGCTGAGAAAGATTTCTTTGGTGTGATTTGGCCGTATCATGATGTTCTTGTTCGACTACAGTATGTTCTTTCGATACGATGTAGGTATTGGAGTTATCGGACGATGGATCATCCACTTGAATTGTATAATCGTCCGTAACAACTAAGTTGGGAGCCACCAACGATGTTCTCGCACTGCGTATTTCTCTTTTATGTTTTACCATCCATTCCTCGGAGATTCCCTCGAGTTCAAGTCGTCTTATCTTTCCACAGTTGAGTTTCATTTCGCACTCAAGGGTTTCGACATCGCCATCCTCTGATTGTTCGAATTTCCAAAACAAGTCACAACTGTTCTTTGATTGCCAGTCATCGTGTTTATGACTCCGCAGTCTTTTCAAGTTTGTTGAATATTCCTATTTTAAAAAATGATCCAAGTTGCTGTTAGTGATGACCGTAATACAAAACGAAAACAAACGACAACGAACGGGTCTGTTGACGACTTACAAGTTCAGAGCTACCGTTTGTTGCATGTAAGAATGCCACGCAAATTGGAAAAATTGTATACAACTTCATGTCGGCCTACGTTATTATTATTTTTATGATCTTTCGTATCGACAAGGGTATAAAATGATTTTTCTTCTGGACTTTGTTGTCGTTACTTTACAAACAATAATGACCTGTGCAAACAAAAAATTGTTTTTTTGGGAGAGACCACATGAATTGGATAATACGTTTCAAGTCGTAATTAGGAAGAATTTTACATCCTACCCAACAGAAAGCAGAACTTTAAATTATTTACACAAGAACGCCCCCAACGGATTCCAACTTTGAACAGTATAGGTATTTGACGTCAGAATTTGATTTTTCTCTCTCTATATTTATATTAATAAATAACAAGTACACAATAACGGCGGAGACCACCGGCTCGGGGAATAATCTCTGAAACAGCTTCTGGATAAGATAAAAAAATACATGGTGAAAATTGAAATATCTACTCGTGGACTGCCAGGACTGTTACCAGTACTTGCACATATACCTGGTACGCACTTTACAAGTGGCAACAACACCCCACAACGCGCCCCTGGCCATCGAGTTTCTCCGTATGAAAGATCTTAGGACAAAGACCTAAAGAACTGAAAGTGAATCTCGACACTCATCTTCAATAAGAAACCTATATAAGTATTCATGTGGATTTGATAAATGATGAAAGAATCATTCCATTTAAGACAATTTTTTCGCATTTTTTAAAGTAATTCATGTACTATATTATCTATTTGTAAAAACAGAAAGCGTGCCGTCTCAGATTATCCTTGACATTCACGAGTTGAATGATTCGATTGTCAATATTCTGTCGTACTACTCTCTAATATTGATCTTGAGTAGAAAAGACCTCGCGAAACAGAGGTCATTGTTCAAAATTGATAGAAAGGCCTTTGTTCAAAAATGATAGAAAGGTATTTAGTATGTATTTATCAAAAGATAGTTTCCATTCACGTGATCGAAACAGAAAATACAACTTTCTTTTTTAATGTCAAATTGTCCCCTAAAACTTTCTATTGTACTTTCTTGAGCATCCCGACCTCGTTCATATCGAGCGCATCACTTTTTCACAAATGTTTATTACTGTACTACTTGGTCTTCAAATTGAGTTTACTTAACGATGACCCCTGACGATCGGATAAAAATACCACGTGCGTTGAACGTGAATGGTAGGACAATCATGATTTCTTTCAAATGGAGGAATCATGACTACTCCTATTAAAATGAGCTTCTCAACAGATCGAGCATGCCTACTCCTATAAAATTGTGATTTTCAGCAACTCGAGGCATCATTCCTAGTCGTACAAAATTGGGATTCTCATCAAATCAAGTCATCATGCCTTTATCCGTATTTGCAAATGACATTACTTTTCCAGATACGATAAAGAAAAATATTGATGTAAATCTAATTTGGTTATCCTCTAGTTCAAGCCTACATTTCATACTGACCGGTCATCAGGTATAATGAGAGAAATGTAAGAAAGTCTGCAATAATCAATTTACCTGGTACCGGTACTAGAAAAAACTAATTTAATCAGGCCGGTATAGTATTCAACAAACCCACAAATCATAACTCACGCCGCTTACCAGTACCGGTACAAATTGTTATTCTAATAAATCGAATTAGCGAAGGCGCTTGCTGACATAAGGGCGGCAACTTTGCTGCAATACTACAAGTTCCATCCCTATTTGCAAGTGACAATACGTTTCCAATTACGATTTAAAAACATTTTGATGTAAATCTAATTTGGTCATCCTCTAGTTCAACCCTACATTTCATACTGACCGGTCATCAGGTACAATGAGAAATGTAAGAAAGTCTGCAATAATCAATTTACCTGGTACCGGTACTAGGAAAAACTAATTTAGTAAGGCCGGTACAGTATTGAAGAATCCGAAGCCTTCAACAAAACCATCAATCATCACTCACGGTTACCAGTACCGTTGCGAATCACGAATGGGTTTCCGTTCATGTGAAAGAAAGCGTTTTCAGCCAGCCTATCTGCATGTGCTTTTATTGCTTGCGTTGGTATGAAAAAGCATGTATAAAAAAGGTACAGGTACTCCACTACAATCTAAAAGACTAACAGCATATCTCTAGAGACCCAGCCAATATGCCTTTTTAAATAGGCACCTGGTCTTCTTCTAGGACTATGAACTACCTGGCTTGTGTGAAGTAATAGTAAAGCAGTAGTAGGTATCGATTATTTCTGAAACGTTACAATGTACCTGGTACAGTTACTGTACAGATACTAAGGAATACATTTACCAGTACCTGGTACTTAACCTACAAATCCATGTGCTGTAACAAGCCTCAAAGTAATACCAGGTAACGGCGCTAAAACTATAGTACATGTACGAGAATATATGACAACCAAAATCTGTCCCAGAGAGACAATGTCAAAGTTCCCCTTCCGACATGTCCAATCTTATGTCCTAGAGCTCTTTCTTGTAGCAGAGTCCTAGGTCCTAGTTGTTTGAAGCCATGATATATGGCATGGGCGGCGCAATCCTGGCCGGGACTGACGAAGGGTGTTGGTTGTTTTACGTGTTGGGTCAAGATCTATAAAATCACAATTCACATGTTCGCTTTGCAAAAAGCCAACCAGGAAACGGGTTCGCTTTCTTTTTTTGTGATTACGCTTCTCTAAGACTAGCCCTGTTGACTACCTTGTAAAACCCACGTCGACTACTTGTTGCACGACATTCAATTCACTTGGTAGGTCATAATCTCTTCATTTTTCATATGTGTCGCCTGCACAGCACAAATCTTTCTGCGTCACACGTTAGTTCTTCCCTATTCCAGGAAGAAAAAAATCAAATGGTCCAAAGTTACCGTGCCATTGGAACAGCCGTAATCAAAATTTCCTTGTCTAATTTGACTGGAATGGACTAACTGATCTGTCTTCCCTGAAGCATGACGTGATCAGTGATCAAACGTGTGTATCGTACAAGTACGTCAAAACGATATGAAATACGGGAGCGACACGGTTATACTCTCCAGTCCTACTGTAAAGTCTATATATGACGCTTCAAGTTACAGGTCAAAGGGGTTGTTCAAGAGGATATTCATTTCTGACACGAAAAGAAACGAACGCGACAAGCTTTACGGTATTGCAGTGTTCGCTTCTTGTTGATACCGATCTGTGAGGCAGTTCAATTCTACTCGTTGGCGATCTGAAACAGAAAGTATGTGCCGCCGGAATGATTGTCCTACTCCTTTCGTAATGAAGGTAGACACGTGACAGGATTGCGTCAAAGTTTTCGATGTCGACTTGAAACATTTTTGTATTCATGTTATGATTACGAGAATGAGATTATATGCTGCATGACTTCGTGGCTGTCGGAGAATTTGTGGCACAAGCTTGGCATTGATGATCCTGGTGAACATTTGTTTTGTTTCGTATAATTCCAGTATAGAATATACAATGCAGAATACTAAAAGTTGTATTAACCTATCGTTGTTTTGTCGTACAGTACCTAAGAAGTAGTCATGGTTTGCATGTAGACTTGAGCGGTGTACTCGTACTCTAACCGGGTAATATACTAAAATACGCCACTACACTTTTCCAAAATCAAGCACAACCTAGGCTGAATTTTGAAGCTGAATATTTTTCATAATCCCCCCCAACTGAGAGAAATTTTCAATTTGTGTTCTGCTCATGCTTTGCTTCGTTCTTTTTGAAATCAAGTAGTTGGTCTGAGATCAATATTTTCTTGTATCCTGTACCAGATATCTGCTTTTACAACACATTTTTTTTTCGATATCTGTCCTGTCCTTTACTATATTCATTCTTACAAGACTAGGTTTCAACTCTACATACTTAGCCGTTAGAGAAAATGGACGCATTCACTTGTGTTTGTCATCCTGAAAGACCACCATTTTGATTTTCGATAAAATAAAGGTGCCGGAGTGTATGTACCCGTTCAATAGAGTTAACAATAAAAATCCATAAAGAGAAACTCTGCCTGAGGCTGAGGAGTGACTTCCGTTATTCCCCACATACACAGTTGGTGCTTGCACTGTCTATTGTACAGTAATGTGCCGTTTCTCGAACTATCCGTTTTGAGATGATATTTAGGACACCTGGTAGGATTACAATCCCAGTACCAGAGATAGCACTATCATAAGTAGATTTGATACTTTCTTTCACACAATCGTTGTTTTCTCCCAATTTTTGAAACGAGTTTGTGTGAGAACATCAGTTTGGGTGTGAACCCTTTGCTTGAGCCTTGGTTGGTATTCTTGGGCATGGCCTCCATACCGCTAGATCCTCAATCTTTAGTATGCTGTGTTGAGGAGTGTTGGGAAACTATACACAATCCATCTTCAAAGCAAACAGAACTACGAAGTACCAGAGAGACGTCGTGAAGGTGTGAGGTGTCATTTCAAGTACTGTCATCGATTTGATATGCGGATTCCACTCCATCACGAATAACTGTACGATGTACAAGCATAGAACGCATTATAAGCATAGAAAGCATAAAAACATGTCGAATAACAACTTTACACAGCCAATACGAAATGTCCGAACCCTTCTGGTCGTGGCAGCGTTACTAACAACTCACACTGTGCTTCTAGTGACTACCGACTACGCTGAATATACTACAAAGGTATTCTTGAAGAAGCCACGTAATCAAACAAATAATGCTGACAAACGCCATGATTTCTTGATCCCATTGCCACAACCCACCATCGGAATGGGCAACCGACGATCCTATTCGAATCATTTCTGTGTTGGCCCATTCATAGAAACGCCAAATGACAAGGCTCACAAAAATTATGGTACATCAAAATTTAAAAGTGTCATGCGATCTTGTCACTTTACGGATGTTTGCTTTGATAAAAAGGGCACCCTACTATATTATATGGAAAAAGATGAATCGGTTGATATACCGTCACTTAAAAACGAACTGCAAACATGCTTGCACGGTCAAGATTATTGGGTTGGTCCAGATCATCAACATCCGCGGAAAAGGCACAAACCTTTAAACAAGCATCGATGGCTTCTACCAAAAATCAAACAAAGTCCACGTCCACAAACTTGTACTTGGGCACCTACTAAGCTTGCAATTCCATACCTTCCTAGCCACATATCAAACTTCGGACATTGTTTGCTGGACAATGTAATGTCGTTTTATCGACTTATGAAACTATTTGACTTCTATACAGATGGTATAGACTTTGTCCCACTAAGAATGAATGGTAGTGATTATGAGCCTGGGAATGAGCCCAACTCAATTATGTTGTCCAAGATACTTGACCCGTTTTTGGGCTACTCCATGACAAACTCTGCTGAAACAGGATACTTTCCTTCTTATTTTGCGAATCATACAACCACGACAAATGGTGCGGATGATATTGATGATGATGATGCATGTCTCTGCTTTGAGAATGTAATCAGTGGCAAGTATATTCATACTGACCATGGTCTAGATGAGACTCAGCATGGATGGATGTTGGAGCATAAAAAAAGTACAAATCCATTCTTTGTAGGACGTGGTGATTTGTTACGTGATTTTCGCAATTCGTACATGAAGCGCATGGGGCTTGATCCTGGTCAGTTGGGGATTTTGAGTCGAAATAAAGACAACACGGAAAACAGTGATGTTGTTATCATCCCTCGCCTACCTGGAAAAGGAACAAAATCTGGAACGTGGGATCACACGGCATTAGTCCAGCATCTCTCAGCTAATCTTGGACGTGGAAGTGACGTAGGCAGTGCCAGTAAAATTACAGTTATCGACGTCAACTCCATGACAATTGAAGACCAGATACGAATAACTTCATCTGCAAAAGTACTTATATCCATGAGGGGTGGAGGATCACTTCTATCCGTCTTCTTGCCCAGAGGAGCTACGCTTGTCCTTCTAGATAGAAATGAAAAGTCCTTTGATGACATGTTGTATGATAATATAGCTTACTTCCACGTTGTGAAAGAGCCAGCAAAGTCCTTGATAAGCGAAAACGGAAGTGGTGACGAAAACGTACATTCATTTGATCTTGATAGTATATGGCAACAAGTTTCGAAAGGTATTAAAAAGTACGACAGAGCTATTGGTGATCAATAAGAAAATCATTTTGATAGGCTCGCAGAGAAACCTAAGACACCATTTCTAGATATAGAGAAAGCTAATATACCATTGTCGACAATTTCAACTGGTGTGGTACTTCTACCGCAGAACCCAGTTCTTTGAGTGCAATGTAATTTTGATTTTGTGAAGAAGTCGTATTCTTTCTACGAGGATGCAGGCAAAGACTTGACATAAATAAGCTATTCTGAACATTGCAGTGTTGAAACATGTACTACTTGCATTTTTGATACTATCTTCCCTATAAACAATACAGTAATTCAAATTTTACTCTCCTGAAAGATTAGCATTCTATTCCTTGCATTGTTCCGTCTTACTTGCCTGTTCCTGACGCAAGTTTTGTAACAGCGAGCATTCTACTTCAGTTTTGTTCAAAGAAACTTCTTTAGTTGAATATAATGGTTGTACCTCCAGCACTGTCATCCTTACTGTTTGTCTTCTTTTCACTATGATATTGCGTGGACAGAGTATCATATCGACCAAATAGAGTTTTCAAACGAGATTTGAATTCTACCTTGCGTTCCGAATCCTCCAAAGCTTCTACAAGATCTACAATACTAGCGGTCGACACAAATTGATTTCGTTTCCGGTATGTTGGTACACCCCACAATTCATGCATGATATTGATATCATGCGCTTCACGTGTAGTATAAACCCCACGGACGGATGGCAGTATGTGAATATGCATTTTGTTTTGTTCCACGTTTTCATGGAGATTCATATGCATATAGATAGATGTAAGAGATAACAAACGAAGAAGATTTTTGTGCAAGCATCATGTTTGAAAAAGACAGGACAACAGTAAAAAATGGTTCATAATTCATCGTACTGTATTCAGACAGCCAGTCTGAGCAAATGTCACCACAAGTCATACGACATTTTCGTTTATATGTGAAGTCACACATTGGAACACGGATAAAAGGAACAACGTGAGAACAAAAAACTTACGAATACCTTGATCTTTGGTTTCTTGATATCCAAACAAATAATATACTTTTTGAAATCCACTCCAGACAATGGAGCTGATACACATACAGCACGGTTCATGTGTGGAAAGAAAGATGCATTGATCTGGTCTTGGTTTATCTTGAGGAGATAATTCTGTTCCATAGGCATGTATACAATGAACTTCACCATGATACAAGGGGCATTTCGTTAATTCAGCATTACTCCTTGCAATAACAAGTGGCCACTTTTGTGCTTGTTTCGTGTCACCTGCATCATCACTGTCATCGAGAAGAATAGCTGCTCCAAATACTTTATTGCCTTGGGACACACCTGTTTCAGTTTGTGGTATGATTTCATCTTCAATACAAGTCAAAAGACGATCTAGAAGTTCATGGTTGGCGGTAAGCCTAAATTTTGTAATTGCAATCAATGTTATGATACAAATAACATTGTATCCGATAAGGTTAGTTCTTGAACAAAACGAAAAATATCTACTCTCTCTTTTTCTTGCAAATACAGTACTTACGCAGGAAGTGGTTCGGCTGGAGGAGGTACACTCATTTTGACAATGTGATGTATGTTCGGTTTTCACAGTGACAATGAGATTTTAAAGCCGATTAATGAACTTTAATAAATAATAAAATGGATTTTCTTCTTCCTTCGATTGAAAGCTCCAGTGTTCTATAATGGCATTCTATGAAATCGTTGTTATGATCTTCCGAGTGAAAGATAAGATACCTTTCGGAAGGTCGGAACATGTGCGTGAGGAAATTTCAGAATTTGCGTATTTTTTGTTCATTTTCTTTTATTTATGCCCTGATAGCTGGCGCTCCAAAAGTGTGTCACCATAACACTCCTATCGGTAGACTTCATATTATAACAACACATAATCTTGACCTGGGAAGTGTTTTTAAGGAATCCGGAATCGCTTAATTTCGTATCACCAGTGTACAGTGATGGACAAGAGTCTATCTACCATGGACATCGCGAAGGAATAAAAGGAAACCACTGTGTGTACCTTGCTTGTGTGTGAATCCGTGGAGCGCCGCCCCGTAACCGTGAACCGTTTTTTTCCCGGGTTGTTGCCCATGGGTTCTGCCAAGCTAAATGTACTCCATTATTTGCTGCAACGACACTTCACTCTTGAAGGATACCCGACGTTGCTGACATTGTGAAACAGACCACTGTTCATTGTCGTAACCAGATTTTTTTCCTTTTTGTGAGTATATTCCACATATTGCTGGACTCCTTCCTATCTCTTGTCGGAAACCAACAACGACTGCAAACGTTTTACAATGGCGTCACAATTTCACCTTTTACAACTCGATAACGATGATGACTCGTCCACGTCTTCAAGCAGTTCATCAGGATCGTCTTCTTCGGACAGCGATTTGTTGGCCACTACTGCCAAAGTCGACAATGACGAGGAAGAGGAGGACGAGACATCCAGTCGTCAAGCTCCAAAGGTCCGTATAAAACTTTCATTGCGAATGCCCAAAACTTCTCAAGCAGAAGACGAATCGGACGACGACGAACCGGAAACACCCAAAAGCGCCCCTGAAAAAGATGTTGAGATTGCATCACCTGAGCCACATGAAGTGGTTGCAATGGAAGTGGACGATGAAGATGACGACGACGACGATGATGATGATGATGACGACGACGACGATGATGATGATGATGATGAACCTATGCAAGACGCCACAACATCACAGGAAAACGATGTTGTGAAGGCTACAGTTGTAGCGAGTGACGACGATGAAGCTCATCATGAAGACGAAGTCCAAACAGAAACTGTAGAACCTGAACCTTCCTCATCCTCAGAAAAGTCTTCTGGCTTCAAAAAGACCAAGGGAGGCAGTAGCAGTGGGAAGAGTGCCACAACCAAACCCTCTGCTAGTGTGGCTGCAGCTTCCAAGGCCGCAATGAGTCGTCGATCACCCACAACACCATTTCAAAATCGACCTGTTCGATTACCCCCCATGTCAAGTCCAGGATTGCTTATTCCTCCAACAGCAGGTGTGTACAGGGGTGATGCAGATGCTAATGGATTTACTACACCTGCATCTGTCTTTGAACATAACATGTCTCTTGTAGGATATACTACTGAAGCCCGTACAGAAAAGCCTCACAGAGGCTCGTCTGTGAAACGTGTTGTCGATGATATGTTTGACAGTAACATTCACTTTACACTCCATTTTCCTCCTTTGGTACCAGAGGAGCTGTGGAATGGTACAGCTACTTCTTCCAAAAAGGTCAAGGCGGAGGATGCAGCTACAGCAGCAGCGCCGCCGTCATCTTCACCAGATGACATGCAAGGAGATAGTGGTGTTTCAGAAGAGAAAAAAGAGGATTCAGGTGAAACATTACCAGATCTTTTATTGAGAGCACTCTCGAAACCACCGTCGTCGAGGAAGGAAAACGGCAACAGTCATACTGCTACGGACACCGGAGAAGACAGCAACGTAGCACCCCCAAAATACAAATGCCCATCATTGGTAGATATGGCTCCAGTATCTTTGACTCTTCCATACCCTGAAGCATATTTGCAAAAACGTTATGAATATGTCAAGCAAGTAGAAGCTCGTGAAAGGGCTATTATTGAATCTCAAAAAGCAGCAGAAGCCGCCGAGGAAGCCAAGGAAGCCTATGAAGAAGCTCTTGCAGCTTGGAACAGTGGTAGCAAAAAGAACAGCAGTAGCAGTGCCAGCGACAAAAATAAGGACAGCGGCAATAACGACAACAATAGTGCTCCAGTCCCACCGCCACAGCCTACACCTGTAGCGGTACCTCCTATTCCTGTACCACCAAGTCCACCACGTCAATCGGAAATGGGTACGAATGGGAGTAACACGGCTAACCATGATGTCAAAAGCAGCAGCAAAGAGAATGAAGAAGATGCTTCAAAAAGTAGCGATGAAGCTGGAAAATCATACCATCCATTTTACCTTCCCGTTGGAAAGGAATCACTTGTGGAGCATCTGGATAAGAAATGTTTTCATATCACTGAAGGGCGATATTACGGTCTTTCATCGAGCACTATTGCTGACCCGCACTTTGTCGGTCCTAATGCTCCCGGAATTACCGGGTTAAGTGTATCAGGTGGAACTGGATTAGCCACGTCGTACACGGGAAGTGGTGGTTCAGGTGGAGCTGGACCATCACAAGCTTATCATGGTGGGAGCGTAGGTGGTGGGAGCGGCGGTGTCAGCGGGTCATTGTCCAAGACTACGGGTGGAGCTGAAGGTGGTGTTTCCTCCAAGTCTAAAAAGTCTGGAGGGGGGAGTGCTGCGTTGTCACCCAGTGGTGGAAGTGGTGCAGGCGGCGGATCGTCGGTAGCATCTAGTATTGCCAGTTCCAAAAAGAATAAGACCGGACCATCGCCTACTTCCAATGCCATGGATTTAAAACGATTGATGGAACATGGCGATCCCGACTTGGTTACAGAAATGAGACGGTGCATCATTCGTGCTGCAGTTTATGCTAGCCGGACAGGCGTACACGGGGGCTCCTTTGTAGGTGTTAACAAAGAAACCTATCCAGATGTGTCAAAGGCATTTGCTGCACACGCTGGTTTAAGGCCATGCAATAGATGCAAAAACAATAAACAAGGAGCGTATCATTGTCGTTTAAGGAGAAAGCACAAGGATTTTGACTACGATGGTGGTACTAGTTGGGACACATTAGCACCGCTTTTTGAAGAACCTGTGGAAGATTTACGACTGTAACATTCAATACAAGAAGCTTTTTGGTTTTTTTTTTGCTTTTATCTTTACGTCCATCTAGATTTGTTGAGTCAACTAAAGTGCCACAGGTTTTTCCCTTCTGTTCTTCCAATACTACGTACGTTTTGTTCAAGAACTCCGTTGGTGCGATACATTGCGACACAAACAACAACCGGTAGAGAGGGCAACAGTGAAATGTCGAGGTCGCCGTAATTCTTTTTGACACTTTTTTGCACTTTGCGTTTCTTTTTTGGTCTATCACTAGTGTCGCTCTTTTCCACAACAGGTTTTCTCCCGGATATCGTAGGCATTCCTTTGCTTTTGGTGATCCTCCCCAAAAGTGGCTCATTGTTGTTTTCGCAGCTGATCTCGTTTTGCCATGCCTCAAAAAGTTTTTGTTTGATCTGTGGATCCGAAGCCAAATGCGAAAAGTGGACGATTGGTATATTCAATTCCAAGTCCTTGTTCACATAATGTCCGTGTTCGATTTTCTTTGGATCAATGTCCACAAAACAAGCAATTCGTCGACGCGCATCTGGACCAAGGGCTTTGACAAAATCCTTTCCATCACGTCCAGCACCCCAAACTACAAACTTGCCTTCGTTTTGTAACCATAACGGGTTAGACTTCAAAACCATAATTTCGAATGCCATAGCACGCAAATGGAGCAGGAGTTTTCTAGGTGTCATTGAACTCTGAGACTGTCCCGAACGATGGCGGTACGTTACCAAAGGGGTCGAAGTCCTGTGGAGGCGTAACTGCCCCCCGTCATGAAGATGCGCATAGACGAACCGCAAATCTTCTGCTAATCGTAAGGTCTTGTTTGTATCGTATGTAGGGTGTATGAGTTGTAAAGCCTTCTTATTGGAATATGAATCTAGTTCTATGGAAGCATTGTGATCCGTTTCTTTTGGATGGGGTGCAACAATATACCCACCGAGACTATCGAATCGTGACTTGGTGAGCATCCAAGTCGGTTGTAGTACTGTAACCTCTCGAAAACGTTCCAGCATGAGACGTTCGTCCGTAAGATCATTTGCCCATTTCGCGTAATGCCATGTAGAATCCGGAGGGTTTCGATCAAAGTTACATCCCATAATGGTTCGATTCATTTCGTCTTTGGGGAGGCAGACCATTGCATGGACTTGTTCAGCGATTCGGTTTGGATGCATAATGTCGTCGCTATCTAAAAGACAAAGAAAGTACAATTCAGTTGATGATTCGAAAGACTCCTTACAATTCAAGGAACGCATCAAAGCCGCTTGATTTCTTGCAAAACCTGCTCCACGGCCAACTCCATCCATACCCTGCCCGATCAGTAGTTGCGATCGAATTTTTTGCTGAACTTTCTCTTCTTTTTGAGTGTTTATTGATGATGGTGATTCTTTCTGAACAGAGATTTTTGAACACTCATTGTACTCTAATTTCATCTTGGATAAAATTTTCCAACTTTTATCTGTTGATCCATCATCGTAACAACAAACCGCTACATTCCAATCAATCCTATCAAATTCAATAAATGTTGAAGCGTTTGATGATGGTGATGGACTAGCAGCACTGGTTTTTGTCAATAAATGTTCCGGAACAACCTGCTCCATCGCAGATTGTACTGTTTCTTCGATTGTAGCTTCAGCATTGTGAACAGGAATGATCACATCGACGTACACTGTTGGACGCGTTGTCATGGTTTGTGTGGGCGTCTATCGCATCTCGCACTGACAACCACCACTAAAAATCTTGCAGAACATCAAGCAAATTGATGGGAGTGTGTGTGCGCGGCTCACTCCTCACTCCACAACATGTGCTCATATTTTCCGGTTTTTACATAATTCAATAGTAACACCCTCAGTAGAAATGACAAAATGTTCTTCCCTTCGACACCACCTTGCACGGTTGGCTCTCCACAATCGCATCCAAGCCGAGACAACCCTCCAACATAGATGTTGATTGTTGATACATCGTTAAAAATCTTGGATCTTTAGGACCCAACATGGCAAGTAGTTCTCATGGAGGTAACGATGACGACTCAGTTATTGTCTTTGGTATGGGGGGAACAATAGACAAGGACTATCCTCGAACAACAAATGGATATGCCTTTGAAATTGACGAGCCTGCTGCGACGAGAATCCTTTCGGGATTGCCGAATTTGGGTATCAAGTGGATTGTCAAGAGCATCTGTCGAAAAGATAGTACGGAAATCACCGACGAAGATAGAATGAAATTAGTATCCAACATTAGTGCTTACAAAGCTACTGATGGCCAGCGAATAATCGTCACTCATGGCACCGACACGTTGATTGAGACTGCACGCTTTGTCTTAAAGTCTGGTTCGGCCGGAGGTAAAAGGATAGTGTTTACTGGTGCAATCAAACCAGACAAATTTAAAGACTCTGATGCAGAATTCAATGTTGGAGGTGCTATAGCTGCAAGTTCAATGGTTCCCCCTGGATCGGTTCATATCTTCATGGGAGGAAATGTATTTCCTTGTCAAACTTGTTGGCGTTGTCTAGAAAGTGGTCTTTTCCTGGCTTCCTCGTGTGGACATCCCAGCTGTGTTAATTGGCCGACTCGAGAAGATTAAGGATGTGCGAAAAATCTACTAAGCAAGATTTTATGAAACGAAAGTACAAAAAGACAAGTGAAAGAAAGACAGAATAATAATAAAAATTGATGTAACTTGGTAGAGCATAGCAGGGACGAGAAATCGTACTGATGGTCTCTATTAAAACACCACAATGACGGCTCCAGCAGTTAGCTATTGATTATCACCACGGTAATGGCAAATAATTGTTCAATGAGGAGAAGACGTTCAATTTTAATGTTACTTGCTACCGGCCCTGGACTATCTGCGTCAACTATAGTCTATGTTTTTTCCTGATACCAGGTTTACTAGTTTGCCAATTCTTGGTTCAGTCGACGGATGATTAGGACTTTGCAGACATGCGCACACAACTAGCAAAAGAACTTGGCCGTTTGTACCATGCATGAGTCAGACGGGATTATTTTGCGGCTTTTAATCGATCCTCTGGAGTGGTTGGGTAGCTTATTAATGCAAAATACCGAGAGTACCAGGTTGAAGGTACAGTTATTGTATACATATAATATTTTATCAAGTTTCAAAAAACTGATGAGAAGCCGCAAGAAGCGAAGCGAAAATGTTACTTTATACCGGTTCTGGATTAACTGCGTCAACTAGAGTATATGTTTTTTCCTGATACCAGGTTTACTAGTTTGCCAATTCTTGGTTCAGTCGACGGGTGATTAGGACTTAGCAGACATGCGCACACAACTAGCAAAAGAACTTGGCCGTTTGCACAATGCATGAGTCAGACGGGATTATTTTGAGGCTTTTAATCGATCCTCTGGAGTGGTTGGGTAGCTTATTAATACAAAAAATACCTAGAGTACCAGGTTGAAGGTACAGTTATTGTATACATATAATATTTTATTAACTTTCAAAAAACTTATGAGAAGCCGCAAGAAGCGAAGCGAACTTCCTGGAAGGCGGGGGGTCCTAACTAGTCATCCTACATAATTGTGTGTCGTCTTAGGCCTTCCTTATTGTTCTATTTACTGTAACTGGTGCAGTTTTTTTATAAAAGAAGTACAGTACTTAATTGCCAGGAGGATGGGCTAACAAATATCCTTTTTTTCGTTTATCATCATCATCATCACTTACTATTAAATGCAACAGATTGCGACCATCGATATATCAGATTTTATGTGATTATTACGAATAATAGAATCAAAGATCGAAGACGTCTTGTATGTTCCGCCTTCCGTTTAATCCAAGAATAAAATCAGTATCCGCCAATCTTTTGAAAGCCATTCTGTTGTACTGTACCACGTACCTCGAACTGGTACTTTACCTGTAGTTTTTGGTCGTAAAAATGATAAATAGTGAAAAAATTGGATATTATCCCATCCTCCAGTGGTACAATTTGTTTTGGATCTATCGATGATCAAGTAGTGCTCACCTTCTATATTTACCTACTTGATATAATATTGTCTGTAAGAGTTTGTAAGGCGACTGATGACGAAGACTACGAATACAATGTTTTTTTTATTTTATACTCGAAAGCTTACTTGGTAATCTTCGCGAAGGTTCTTTACTATTTACTAAATTCAAAAGGTTGCATACAGGAATCAAAATTTGTGTGAAATTTCATCGCAATAATGTTCTACATCATGCAAATCCAAATTCTCCCTTATTTGTTATTCGTCCTCCAGGCACTTTAAGTTCTTATTTCTGTATCAGGTAAAGTGTCTAATCGTTGCATTGTAACAAAGTAGTCGCTCCATAAGAACACTATTGAACATTAAACTTCCTCTTTAATAATATACTATAGAAAATGAAGGCGGTGTGCCCCTCTTGTTTCAGTTCGTCTAGTCTACTCTGTGCAGATAAGGAGTGGTAGAATTAATTTCCGTACAGGTACCAGTTGCTCCTACAGTAGGACTCTAGGACGATACTCTCTCGGAGTATAGAAGTAGCTAGAGAAAAGTAGGTCCTATGACTACCCGTACATTACCTTTTATAACTTCAAGTAAGACCTACCGTTTCATTCTTCCAAATAAATTAAAATTATGTTGTATCTCCTTGTTGACACGCTTTGAATCGCGAACTTTTGCAATTATTCTTTCCGTTGACTACTACTATTAAAAAAACATGTTTTTATCTATAGTACGTTAATGAGTGAGGTCAAGTAAGTGACAGGGATATCCAAATTTTGTATTACTTTACTGTAAACAACTATTTCTGCACTTACTTTTTAAAGGTCACTTTGAATTGTTAAAAGAAAAACGTCTCTTTTTTTCATTTACAGGTTGAAGTTCTCAATTGGGCTTAGAAAGAAATCGCGTCGCTAGATTGACGGAGAAGTTGCGGAGAAGTGGCACCGCCACGAAGCATCTAGGAAACCAGTACACTACTTACTTGAGAGTGGGCTGTCAAAAATAATTGATCCCCAAATTTCATGCAATTCTAATCCCACAAATAATAATAAACTTGCAAATCATCAAAACATGACTTTCAGAAGGTCCATGGATACAAACAATACATTGGCAGCAACACCTTCAGGTGTGTGTTCCTTTGGCTGTCGATACAACTCCCTCGAACGTGCAATCCTTTTAAACTTCCAAGCCACTCTGCCAAAGTATCATAGCGAATATCAGCAAATACTGCCAAACCAAGATTTGATTGACACAAAGCCGACACTTGAAGAAATATTTCAAGAAGCTTTGGATCTTTTGGATACTTTAGACGCACCAATGAATACCTCCTCATGAGCATCACATTCCTGGATGTTTCAGTTTCGCTCAAGATTCATTTAAAACTACAAGAAAACTAGTGGAAGCACAAGCAAGTTCCAAGGTCAAATGAGACACAAAATAAGGAAGAATTCCCCACAAGGACGCTAAGAACTAATGAACAGTCTTCATGTACAATATTCAATACATCCGAATTCCGACCGTAAAATTCTTTAACTTCACATGTAGAAATTTGCCCCAATACTCTCATCAAATACTACTGTAGATTTAGCCATTCCCAAATACCGAGAAAGTAGGATAGAAAGAAGCATTTTGCTAAAAGCTCACTTTTAGTCAACAGTAGCTGGTAAAATACCAGTATTCTTTCTTGGTAACTCAATGATAAGTACTTCTCTAGAAAACACACGTTAGATAAATTGTGGAGATAGTCTCAATGATGGTCATTGTTCCTGTTGTTATAGATAACAAAAAGACCCATGGGATTTGAAGTACTCAAAACTGCAGAAAGACCATTCAAGTGCATATGGTACAATATTTTTTTCTCTAAATTGTTATTATTATTTTTCACGCTGTACATATTCTCTGATGTGCTGTATAGAAGCTGTCCAAGATATGATTAGATTAGCAGCCAACTTTTTTTAATAAACTTTTCTTCTTACTGAGCAAGTGTCATATAGCCTTGACCATCCGAGGCGGGAATATCAAGGTTTGGTCTCTGAACTCGTTCTTGTTCTTCATTTTGATGTTGTGATCTATATTCAGAAACCATGTTCCTGTAGTGCTCCTGGAGATAATCTCTTCTCCTAGAAATATTTTCGGTTTGAGCTACTGGGTAGTTTCCTGTGTATGATTTTGTGCCAGCTTGCCTACTTTCTTCTAGAACCCTTTCAAAGAAGGTTCGGATCTCTTCTTCTTCCTGTTCATCGTCTTCGTGTTCTTTCTTTTCCATACATTGCCTCCCACAAGCAGCCGTTATCCGAGGATTGGGACGATCGACCGCCTATTTTTGGGAAAGAAAGCCCATACCAAGAAATAGCAGCAATAACAACATGTTAGGAATAACCGCAAAACTGCAGACAGTACATCGATTTGAACTGAATTTCCAGTCCATTGAAAGTTGGCATCCATCTTAACTTACCCGAATTGCACGAGGGCCAAACATTCTCAACAAAGACATTAGACGGCTTGTCATCTTTTACCAATCAATATGCAAACAAGAACCTTGTATCCACAGCAACTATTGATGGATGTGCCTGAATGCTGCTGATGTAATTCTGACTCGTGTTGCTTGCTATTGAGGCAGAACACACACCACTTCCTTCCGAACTTGCTGCAGAACTTCTGCGATGGTCTCTAGAGAGAGGCATTGTGAACTGGTCCTATGCACCTTCAACTTGTACCAGTAGGTAGTACCTAAGAATACCAGTACGCTACCGTACTCTACAGTTCACCTCTACCACCTGTACCTGGTATGTCCGTAACGTGAAGAAGTCAAGTACCAGGTATAGGTATCTCTGTTAGTGGAGATTTGTGATCAGAGATCATAAGGTACTCTCTCTCTCTCTAATAGGAAAGCAACTAAAAAAAGATATAAAAAGACAAAGAAAAAGTGTGTCAAGTCCTGTTTGATGTTGCCCAAAATGAAGGTACTACTACTACCAGGTACGCGCTGTAGGATCTACCGTACCTGTACAAGCAAATGTAAGGTCTGTATCGGGGAACTTTCAATCGTGTTTGTCAACCCTCACATTTCTGTGTGCTCCAAAAAGTACGAAAAAAGAATGGTGCTAAAAATATTTTAGTAGACTAGATTCCTTTTTGTTTTTTTTTTGCGTTTTGAATATTCGAAATCAGCTGTCTCTTGAGAGGAGTCCTTAGATAGCCTGAAATCTCAACAACTCTCTAGAATACCTAAATGTACGAGCTTGTATTGTATCAGATACTGGTACATAGAAATGTAGGATTGGTAATGCTGTTTCATATTACTTCTACTGTGTGTATGCAGGTCATACAAGCGGTAGGGATAATCATCGCACAAATATTATATGAACTTACATCAGAATACTCTCTCTAGAGAGAGAAATAGAAAAGAAGTACGCAAATATCTGGTATTAAAGGTTGTTAAACAGCTGAAGCCCTTTCACTTTATTTTCTAGTCGCAGTTTTTTAATGTGATCCATTTTGTGGATCTAAAGCTGTGGCAGCATAGCTTATACTATACTTGTAGGACATTTGTTATAAATCTTAAGTGTTTCTATACCAATTTTTTTATTAACACCATAGCCGCCGACAGAATACTGAAAATAACTGATACAAAGTGGCAGTGAGTAGGTCCACATGTAGACATCAATTTAAGGGTGGTCATTGTCCTGCAGAAGGTCCTTCCAGTGTTGTGGGAAGACAGCGTCTGGGATTTTTATCTCGTGTCTGAAAGCGCCATTCCAAAACAAATCGGACTTGTACGGCTTCGACAGGAACTTGATCATATTCGGTTTTAAATGACGGACCGGTCGAAGTACATGGTGAAAAATTCCGTCGGATTCTAGGCGGAGAAAATAAATAACCTCGAATTCTTCTTCTTCTTCATTGGCGTTAGTGATTAGGCATGGTGTTCGTATATCACCTGCTATTGACAAATTGAATCCAACATGATCCCAGCGGATACTAACAGATTCCGCTGAAGTATTTTTATCGGAAACTATCGGATCTAGAAAGATGTTGTCTTCGCTGTCTACTTGTTCAACAGGCTTGCAGACAGTAAAGTGATCGTCACTCCACTCGAAGTACAGTGGATTGAACTTATCATCATTCATCTCATTGATCGCTTTAGATGATTTGAAACACGGGTTTTCCCCGTGGCATGGCGCTTTAGATGAAAATTCCTTTACATGTTTCTTCCAAGCGCTCTCCCATTCTTCTCCATAATCAATGAAAACTTCTTCGTCGGGAAAGATGTGCCTTGTCGCAACGATATCAAGCACCATTGTAGAATAGGGCTCCTACATATCCAGATAATAATTATAGCGAAGAGTATGATTAGAGAAAGCATAGAATGTACTTTTGAAGTGTTCTACAGCATCTTACCTTTTTCAAATCTTCCAGCGGCCTTTGCAGAAAATAGACACTTTTTTTGTTCCAAGTGGACCATTTAAGTTCTGCATTTGGAGTGCTCCCCCCAGGCATTCTTTTGCTATTATGGTTGATCATAAGCGCCGTGGAGAGAGGGAAAAACATTACTGAAGAGTCTGGATGCGTGTATTGGTAGTTCATGAGTAATTGAGTTCTTTGCGCATCGTGGGGTAGAAAGGTTTCATTCAGTATATAAGTGTCTCTACCCCAGGATACCATTAAAGGTGCTGTGACAACTACATCACCTTTTTTTAGATGGCGTCTACATATTTATCGAACAATGAGCTGGCTGTCAGAAAACAAGAAGTGGATTTTTTCCTTCAATTTTTCAAATGCCCTGTTACATGATAGACTCACCTAGAGAATGCACCTTGTCCTGCTTGTGGAATTGTAGAGTACTTCGTAAATATATGATCTAGACATTGCCCTACTCAACGAACATGTAGTGTAAGTAAATGGGTTGTAAGAAGCCGAGTCGTAGATAGGCCCGAAAATCAGATTAGCTGAACTTACCATTTTTTTCAAACCACTCCATAGACCGAGCCTCTGTTTCAAATTTCGCTGTACCGTTCCTCTCTACTACAACTTGTATGTCAGCAAATGTTTGAATTTGTTTGAGGGCCATCTGCGTTCTATGCTCTTTCACAACCAAGTCCCCTTTGATCACATTATTAAGCAGATCTTCAACAGCGGAAGTAGATATGCTGCCATCTTCTATGGACCAGAGACCCCAAATAGAAGCTAGAAGTGAGTTGCTTTCCTCGTAGTTTGCTGATAAAGGGACGTCGCTGAACTGATCTCGAGATTCAAGCCTGTGAAAAGAATAAAAAAATTAAGTTCGTGCAGGTTTTTGTCCAGGAATAATGTTGATATACTGAGGTACACTCACCAAGTATCTCCGTATGTAACAAACAATTCCTCTCCTGCTCCAATCTCGTGGTCTGACTGAAAGTAATACTCCCAGTAGTCAGAAAATGCCCCAGCACCAGGATCGAATCGGCGGTCCAATGCTGACTCATGAATAGGGTGAATGAGCTTGAGGTTGACCAAACCTTTAAAAAGAATTAAAAAGCGACTTGAATTGAGATGAAACGATCAAAAGAGGTTGGGTTGACAATACATGAAGTATCATCATTCACCCTTACCTGAATGCATATTTGCCAGAGCACCATTATTTACAGAAAGCATTGAGATTCGGCCCTTAACATTATGACAACCTTCATACTCGGCACCAAATGCGTCTCCACTCCAAACATAATCTTTTCCCATCCAATTTTCCCCCATTACTTGAAGAAGAGGTATTGAAGGCACATCTGTCCCCTAAAACCAACAAGAAAAAAAATGTGATGAGAATAATATTCTAACACGGACAACAGTTTTTGCTGAATTACAGCGAATAGAAAAAGCACAACACCCCTCTTACCACTACGATCCCCCTTCCCGTTAGAGGAACGGCCGTGTAAGTCCCAAATCCAGCATTCTCAATATTTGACGGGGCTACGTACATCCCGCACTTGACACTTCTGAGTGTCTTCTCGTATTTTATCGCTTCTTCTTCATCATCGAGGGCATTTCCAGCATTCAGATTTCCTAGCGCTAAGGAACTGGCACTAACGTAATCATCTCTCCACCTAAGAGGGAAAATACTGTCAGGAATAGGTATGTAATGGCGGAAAGACGAACCCAAGTGCTGATCTGAATGGTAGGGTGCATCAGCATATCGTATAGCACTACGCGGAACGTTGCTTAATTGCCGAAATTGTCGACGTTTCTTCTGATGCTTCGTGTAGATGGTCACAGTGAAAGACGATTGATCCGCACCAATATCCACGACTTCGCATGGCCACCAGTTAAAGTGTTGGTTTATTTCTCTAAACAGTAAATGTCCTGGATTTTTCCACTCTTTTGGATCAACATCCACTAGTGAACGGTAGTCCTGTTCCTGTATGTTTTCCTTCTGATTTTGATGCAACAATTCGTTTGCAAATGGCTCGAGTCTGCACTCATAACTAAGATATTTCATGGATGTATGATTCGATAAAGCAAGCGGATGCTGCTTTGCATTCATAACGATAGCAGGGATACGACCATTGTTTTTTGGTGCTTTCCAATTTTCTATATGGGCGTTCCACGCTGTCTCCCATTCGTCGCCATAGTCCAGGAATACTTCGTCTCCTTTGGAGATGTCTTCGGTGGCTACGAATTCAAACATAAGCCTTGAGTTGTACGAAGCTTTCGATGAATCTGTTTTTAGATCATCCATGGATCCATATATATAGCTTCTCCCTTCAGAATTTAGATTTGATGGTCGTGTTGTTTCCCAACGGATTTTTGAGTTGAAACCTTTTGATTTGTGATTGATGAGGCTAACATGAGTTGTTGGGCACAATAAAAGTTGTGATTTTCGATGACCGAAACAGTAGTTTAGAAGTAGCTGGTGTGCAGCATTTCCTTCCTTATCTATTTGGAATCCATCTTTATTCATAACTTGAACTAACGGAGCAGGTGCAATCACAGTCCCTTTTGGAATAAATCTGGTTGCAAAAGCTCCTCGACCTCCCCCAGGTATTGTACTCTTGCCGGGTTCAATATTATCAAGGCACATACCATTCTCTTTCACCCATTTAATGTCAACACCACTGATATTTAAAGATGCCACTCCCAAGTACCAAGCTTGCTCAAGATCAGTCGGTGTTGTAGGCAAAAGAGCTGAAGTTTTTGGATAATTCTGCATCATTTCGTGTTTCATCCTGTATAGAATATCAACTAATTCTGCCTCGCTTATCTCTGGGTGTGCCTTTTTGTAATCGTCCATGCGGTTTACAACTATTTGTGCATGCTCGTAATCTTCTCGAACGGGTAATCCGGCATCCTTGAACCAATGTTCTTTAGTAATACCTTCAAACAGCTCCTGACCAGGGAAAATTTCCTGATTGGCTACAAATCCAAATTTATCGTAAGCTGTATTAGATCCAGCTGCTGGACTTGAAAAACGATCAAACAATGTTTCCTCTATCAATCCGCCAGCAGCGATATTTGGGAAAAGAGGGTGATAGTTTACCAACATTCCGATTCCGGGTAAAGCTACCGAAACATGTTCTGCCTCGTTTCTCCCGCCAACATGACCAGAATCCCACAAGAATTCCTCAAGAGACCCTTCGTCATTGTCGAAAAGTATATTTGGATCTGTAACTGGAATTCCAATTCCTGTGGGGCCCTTTAAACAATCAGATTTTCAAGAAGCAACACAAATACGTTATTCACTGGGTACATCAAGGAAAGTTAAATGAAATACGGCACAATCAGGAAACTTACAATCAGTGTTCCAGTTGAGATTGTCTTTCCCGCAAAAACACCCCAACCTCCGTCCTTTTTGATAGAGCTTTCTGCAAGGTACAAACCGCATTCTTCTTCTTTATTGAGTTTGGATGGATTTGCAACGGTAATAGGAGCGCACGCTGATGCTGCTGCGGCTAGCAATATCCGTCGATTTAGATTCATCATGGCATAGAAGTCAGGGTATGATACGGGACTCGCCGTCGTCGGCTGGATCACAGTTCTTTGGCGGTTCAGACAAGTTTCAGACATCTGATCTTGTGGACCTTTCCACAAGTCTTTACTGTCAGTAGTATTAGGTATCGTACCGACGAAGGAATTTTGAATTTTTAAGTGGTCGGTTCTGTACTTAGATTCATCTTTAGTAAGAATGATATTTTTTGTGCAGTGATTGAACTCAATATAAATAAAGATAAACTTCGCATTTGTCTCTTGTACTGATAGGAAATTTACTTGCGTAACAGGTTCGTAGGAACTGAATACTGCGGCTTGCTAATAAAAAAACCTACCTGGTAAAAGTAATTAATCTGATTAGCTACCTGTAGAGAGCGGACTCTGTACTAGAGTACCAGGTACAGGTACCAGTACCTTGTACTAGTACCAGGTAGTCCTAGAATCTCGTTGGTATTCTATTCTCCTGATGGCATACACTTTTTGTGTTTATCGAAGTCATTCTGCTGACTTCAACATTTTACAAAAATGAATGGTGTAGTCACCAGAAGATGTACAGTTTAGTAAGTATGTAGCCCAATTTCTCCATTTTCATAGATATTCTACTCATACCTCATTTCGAAAGTACAAGTAGCTCTCTAAAAATAATGGTCTGAATGGGATACCACAATATTGATGTTTCACTTTGAAATGTAGCACTAAGTAAAATGGGTTCTTCAATGCTCACTACGCTTTAACTTGCCATACGTTTAGTTCTACGATCATCATTTCCATCGGTTTGAAACGTAGTTGAGTTTAAAAAAAATACGAATCCATTGAAAAGGTAATGAGTTGGTGGCGTGATTATTTTATCATAAATTCAGAAAAGAAATGAGTCCAACATAATACACAATCTTTCTTTTTTGAAACCGGTCACTGTCCTTTACTTCGGAAGGCCTTTTCGTCTACCGTTATTCGCCAATGGTGTTCCTGTCCTATTTGTGCTGTTAAGCTTCCAAGATATCTATGTTCTGAGAGACGACAATCGGATTGGATGCAAGATTTCAATGGATTACATAGTGGTGTGAAAACGTGGCCGTGTTAATATCGTTTGAGGTGTAGCGCATTTGCTTCCGTCCAAAATATTTTTGAGAATGATGAAGCAGTATTGTCTTCTTTTTCACCTTGGGAACAGGTGATTTTGCTACGGGAACCTCATGAGAATTCTTCTAAAATATTGCTTCTGTCTAGCTATTCACCCTGAACTAAGTGCAGAAAGGCAGTTTATCGGTAGCATTCATTATGACTTTTCCAAAAATATGGACGAGTGAAAACACTCATACGTGGGTGGTTTGTGTTTCTATTACAACCACGACAAAATATATATAGCAATGAGCCGTACAGCTGATGTGAATGGTGAATCAATGGTACAGCTCGTACTCAATTGCATATTGTCTATTGAACTTATAATGAACGTGTATGAGTTGTCCCCCTGAGAGTAACATGTATTAATATAGGCAATTATATAAAATTTATACACTACAACAGAAAGTCCTAAAATAAGCATAAGATTCTTAGTCATCCATCTCATGGAGGTCACGAACTGAGTCAATGTAGTCCAAGAAAGCATGGGATTCTCTTTTTGGTGCAGCGTGGAAGCCTTCTTGTTCGAGAGCGCTTCTGGGAGAAGAAGGAGTCTCTGTCACTGGTTTGTGAATTTTACCATCTTCGGTCCTGTTCCATGGCCATGCACGATCGTCGCGGGCGCATTCTGCAGTAATGTCCCACGAACTGATGAAGCCAACAAATTTGTTTTCACTATTAACTACAATTGCGTGGTGATTCTTGGTGTGCTCCAAGACCTTGGCGGCTTGATCTCTTGATGAATCATCCCTGATAGTTTGAAGCAATTTCATCATGATTTCATCGACAGTGTGGTCAAGAGTAATACCCTTCTGATAAGCTTCGACAAGGTCACTCTTCGTGACAATGCCCAACGGCGTGTCACGATCAGCATCATGAAGGACGACAAGAGCTCCAATTTTCTTTTCCACCATGGCATCAACAGCAGTTTTGATTGTGTCTTTAGGTTCACATGTTGCAACCTTATCGGCGGGGACCATAAATCCACTTACTTTCATTGTTGAATTTTGTTAAAGGTGTATGTTTGAGTATTGAAATGTTCGTATTGTATATGCGATGGATATTGATAACAGTGGGCATAATGTAGCTTGTTGTCGGAAAGAAGGAAACAAAGATTTTCTCAGAGGAATCGTTTTTTGACACCTCGAGTGTTCTCATTTTTTTCCTGTGATGCGAACCCTCTTCGTGACACAATCAGGAGAGTAGAAAACAGTACAAATTCTACACAACGAGTCGAGGCAATCAAAGATCGACGAACACCGAAAGAGCACAGTCTAGTGCGTCACTGACTTTGAAAGAATGATTTCTGCAGGGAGAGTCAGATTCTCACATTTCGAATAAAAACTATTCCGGGGAAAGGGAATTCACCAGTGGCACATGCTTTGCGCAACACACCCAGTAAGCTTTGTTGGATGCCACGTATTTCCAAAGTTATAGCAATATTATGTGATAGACTATCTGTATTGGAAAGCCAGAAACTTTACTTAGTACAGAGCAGTACAAGTTGGTCCTAACTTTGCAAAAAATCCGATAGAAGTTGAAATTATTCGAAATTACAAAGTAGCGCAGTTCAAAAATAAACTTATAAACTTATTCAACAAATAACTCTATCTAAAAATGTAATCCGTGGTCGTTCTTCCTCCTCCTCGGTTTCGCTATCAGATGTATCTGATTCTGCATCGTCATCGTCGTCACCATTGTCCTCATCTGGTTCATCTTTTTTAAATAGATTGGGCTCCGCATTAATCTTCTTGTCAAAATCAATCGTTGATGCCAATGATGCAGTATCATCAAGTAATCCAGAACTGTCGCCACTACCGCTTCTATTTGAAAAAGAGAACCATGAACCAATCCCTTGCAAGAGACCACCGAGCAATTGTGGCAATCGTCTACGCCAAGATGAAATCATTTCCCATCGTGTCTGAAATCCTACCATGCCACTACGAATATTTTCGTATTGACAAATTGCAACATTCAAACAGGAAGCATAAAAAATTGCAGCTGCAACGACACGTCCAGCAACAAGAAAGGCCCCTGACGAAAAAACGTCACTTAAACCAAAAGGTAATTCAACTCTTGGACTTTTGGTATTCTTACTGTCGGTAGATGAAGTACCCCCATCCTTGTTGGCAGCGGTAAGTTCAGGTGATATTAGAGGTGGAATATCAGCATTCTTTCGTGACGCTACCTGTTCTTCTACGAATCGTGTCAATACCCATGCAAAATGTTCTGGTACCCGACGATGTGGTGCAATACCTCCACCTAAAATAAGACATCGATTTTTCCCTGGTATTTCCACAGATGTTCCTCCCTTATTGTTACTGGGTTGGATATCTCCATCCCAAACAACCGTAAAGGGACAATCTAAGTGTTCTCGTAAATACTTATCAATAGAAAATAAACTGGGATTTCTTGCTATTCGATAATCTGCGTCTTGAGATTGTAACTCAGATATAACTTTATCTGCAGATGACAAATCACCACAAAGTACAAGTCCAGCAACCCTGTCAGGAGCTAAACGGAGTGCAGCCTCAATTGCTATTGCAGCTTCATTATCACATCCCACAAGGATAGCTTTACTCCATTTTAGTGCATCCAAAATGGAAAGTACCAAGTTGTGCCCTTCTTCAGCTCGGGGTACTTGTAATTCTTCTTCATCTCTCCGTGATTGCTGTAGAAGCTGCTTCTTACTTTTCCCTTTGCTACCATCTTGCTGTTCCTGTTGTTCCGATGATGGTTGTACTCGTTCACATGCCATAACATTGAAACCACGAGATGCCAGTACTTGACCAGCCTTTTTCCAATGATCAACACTTGGTCCTAAAAAGATAAATGGTATGGAATCAGATGTATGTGTCCGTACACGACTTCGTCCAAAGTAACGATACACAATTGGTGAATGAGGGAATCGTTCATCATTTTTGTCAAATGATGATTGAGTAGCTGCTGACGATTTGTCGGTATGATACAAATGACCTTCAAGATATTCTTCTTCATCTGCTTCACTGATAGAACCATCACTAGTATTTCCATATAAATGTAACGGGTGCGTTGCTCTTGATGGCTTTGATGATGAGTGACCACCTTGTTCGTAGTGTGGTAAGGGCGGACTTTCTGGGTTGATGGTTGAACCGTCTTCCAATTCATCATTTTCATTATAGGAAGGAAGAGGTGGTGGCGATAGTGGCGATGGCTCGGCTACTTGTGTTCGTGAGGAAATTTTTGACGATGGTATTCTACCGCGATTGTTGCGAGGGAGAAAATGAAATTCATTATCATCAAAGCTTTTGTCATCATCATCATCATCTTTAGCTGTTGCGCTTGCTGTGCTGATTAAAGACATACGATTGTACCACCCTGCAGGGTTGTTGACAACACTGTGTTTTTTCGATCTACAATGGAGAGGATTCATATCATTCCCTCCTGTGGAACCACCACGAATTGAATTTGATATGTTTTTAATTAAGTTTATTTCTTTGGCTTCTTCTTTCTCGTTGTCTTTTTGTTGAGATGAAATCGAGGATGATGGCAACGATGACGATAATGACAACAAGTCCAAGTCATCCAACGAAACTAGGTTAGCCCAGTTGTATGTGAAAAAAGCTTGAGCAACACCCGAAACTCGTGCAAATTGTGACATGGAAGAATCCACGTCAACAATATTTGAATTTTCGGCCACTACAACAATTACAGTCTGTTGTATTGACATGGATACGAGAAGGACCCATTCTAAAAGTGGAACATGCTGAATGACTTTCATCTTTTTTTCTATTTGTACAATAGTTCTCAAATAATAACGCAAAAGAACAATGAAAAAACGAACCAGCACTTTCTCAAGAGGGCAAAGAAGAAGAGAAAGAAGATTCGTTTGTCCCTCACAGAGATTGGCTTCTTGTAACTTCTGCGAGTGACGGGAGGTGCAGACTTCTTTCAATCACTCACAGAACGTCATCTCTAGACAGCTGTACCTGTATATGTGCAGATGTGTGCAAGTGAACGCGAAGAATTTCAAAAAAGTGTGACTATGGGTTTTTGTTGAAGAGACACCAAAGGATGCATCTGCATACCACAGAATACGCGTAGAAACCATCTGTTCCGGGATAGATGTGCGTGCGAAACGCACGATGGACCAAGCAAAATGCATCGTTCAGTTCTTATCCACTCCCTAGCAATTGGTGAATAGAAGTGAGAGCCAGCAAGACATAATAATATATGAGAACACTCCTTACTTCTTTGAAAAAACTAGGAAAAAACAAGGAAAAAACTGAACATAATATTATATGCACCATCTACTACAATATTCCGATAACGGTAGCGGTTACCATTTCATTGTATAATTGCTAGAGGGAGTGGTTGCTACCTTTTCTTTTTTTTTAATTGATTCGAACTAATCGACCGAGACTGAATCTTCTTGGTTCTTTTCTTCTTGAGGAGTGATTTTTATATAAAATATAGAAGAGAAGTGATCTACCGTACTGTTCACCTGTGCTAGCCATAAGGTAATCATGTTTGCAGAATATATATACATACTCAAATACTTTTTAAAAGGACCAAAATAATTTTACTCGTGTACCAGGTACAGGACCAGTGGTAGAAAAACTATTATTGCCAAATACTGTATGGTAAATTTTTTGCTCAACGGAATGACTAGTCCAGCGTACGATGAGAGTCACGTTGGTTTTTGGTATTAAGTGTTTTTTCATAGCACCGAAGCAATACAGGTACTACCTGGTACTTTACCTCATGTAGAATCTTGTACCAAGTACGGTACTGGCACTACTAAGGCTACGTGATGTACGATATTGGCGCTGCTCCTTTGTATTTCTTCTTTTTCCTTTCTCTTCCGTGATCGTTGCCTTTCTACACGGGATAAAACCAATACGCGATCCCGCCTAGCAAGCACTACATGAAGGGTAAGATCTATCCTGCAGAGGCACTAGAAATCTCTTAGTCCCGTGCCGTTCCTCCAGTGTGTGTTGTAGGATATCGGCACTGACCCGAAACCACAGCAACATATAACTACAGAATTGAAATCGACCATGACATCCACAGCTCTTGCTATCCCTGGATCTCCTAGTACTTCACGTGTTCCAACAGTCTATCAGATTGACTTTACGGCCGTAGCTAGTGGAAAACGCATTGCCAGTACCAAGCGTCGGGTTCGCTGGTAAGTGGAATTTTCGCATTTTGATGGTCGGTGGAAAGCTATATAAAATTGTTGTTCGCATTTTTTGGTGGGATTCCAAAATGACTTGGGAAGCGTTGAACACTTTCTATGATTGAACATTTGATACTAGTGCTTTGACATTAGAATTCTTTGTGTAGTCCATGCAAAGATGTCCATCATTTTTATCTTGTCAGACCAAAGATACTTTCGTCATTTGAAAGGTCATTTTTACATGTTCATTTATTTATGTGCTTTTTCTTATCTGGAAAAAAATAAAAATAAAATCTCAATTTTTTCCTTTTATGCATTCGTTACACTTTAATTTACAACATCAAAGGCGTTTTGGATTTGCGAATCCTGAAGCACTTGCAAACGGAGAGACTGGTACAGCATGCCGTGGTGAGGAGCATGATATTACCCTTGTTTGGAGTATTACGTCTGGTAAACGACTTATTCTTGCCGATGGACAAGAAGTTCACTATTCCAGCAGTCGGAGCAATATCTTTGATTTTTCGTGGACGATGAAAGGAAATCATGTCTTAAAGGTCGTAGCACATGCTTCACCGCCCCTTTCGGCACAACCTGGATTTCGTCAATATGATTTCTTTGTGGATGGTCAAAGTTTCTTCACTTTCCCCAAAGTTTTCAAATTAGGTTTGGCACCCAATGACCCTCGTGGAATGGCACCACCATCTGCATACGGAGCCCCGGAAATGGCCACGCGGTCACAAACCTACAACAATTACTCACTCGGACCTGGAGATGTACCTCCAGCTGGTGCACCACAAAGAAGAAACAAATCTGCTGGTATCGTTTCTATTGAGGCACCCCATACAGCTGATGAAGAGGAAGCATATTTGAGAGAAGCAATCAAAAACTCCTTGCAAGAAAGCGCTGTACCTTCCAGTGGGGCAAGTACTGGTGGTTTTTCTGCTGCACCCACACTTACCGCTCCAGCAGGGAAAGATTATGGTGACCTATTGGATTTCTCCGATCCTGCACCTGTACCTGCACCAGCTCCGTAAGTGTTCCCCTCTCTATGTAACTACTGTTGATTGGCAGTAAGCATGTAGTGTCTTATTTCGTTTCTAATCCATTCTTTCGTTCCTTTTTTAATTTTGTCGTGCAGAGCTCCTGTTGATATGTATGGTGCTACAAACGGATACGGGTATTCGACTCAGCCAGCTGGTGCTCCACTTGCTGCTCTTCCTCCGTCTGAATTTGCAACGGCTCCTCAGCCGACATTGACTGAAATTACGACAGACTTTGCAGCTCTTCCTACACCTAGTGCTGCTGCCGGGGCCCCTCAACCCTTTTACGGTAGTACGCCTACAGCCGCCGGAACATATGGTGCCCCTTCACCGTCCTTTGGATCTCCCCCGGCTGCACCTTTTGCTTCTCCTCCGGCTCAGTATGCTACACCTCAATCTGCATCCTACGGTGCACCTGCTCCTGCAGCCCCTGACGCCTTTGCAGCACCTCCGCCAGCACCCGACGCCTTTGCGCCACCACCTGCCACTCCGGTTGCACCTGAACCTGCTCCAGTCGCACAAGAGGAGGCTCCTGCTGCTGCACCTGGTGTTGACCCCGCAGCACTGACAATGAAAAACTTGAGTGGACAAGACAATCCTTTTGATACCAAGGATGCATCAATTAATGGTTCATTAGCAGATCAAGCTTATGCCAAGTTTGCTAATATGGGTGACTTCAATCTCGTTTCCAAGAAAGAAACACCAAGAGCTAACCCGTTCGATACAAGTGCGTCAACTTCGATCACAGGAAATGTTAGTCTTGCTGACATGAAAGCAAAGAAGGCGGTACGTACCAACACACACGAAATTGTCTTTGAATCTTCCGGCTATATCTTTAGATGGTTTAAGTATCCTCCGTGTCTCTTCTCACATCGTATTCCCTCGTTTTTATCAAAAAACATTAGGCTTCCCCTCCTAAGGCTGATATTATGAAATCTCCTCAACCAGCCGCAGGTGCAATGGTAGTTTCTCAAAATCAGCAACAAGGTAATTTCGGTGGTTATGGACAGACATTAGGTGGTGCTCCGCCGGCGTATGGACAACAACCTTCACCCTACGGTGGCGCACCGTCTCCCATGGGTCAGCCTCCAATGGGTCAGCCACCAATGCAACAACAACCCCAGTATGGTCAGCAGCCTCAGTATGGACAGCCACCAATGCAACAACAACAACCCCAGTATGGTCAGCAGCCTCAGTATGGACAACAGCCTCCGATGCAGCAGGGATACGGAGCACCACCACCAGCCTATCAGTTCTAAACAAAACTCATAAGTTGTAGTCATTGAGATCTCAATTGCCTAGCAAAAGAAGAACGTGTACTTTGTGTATATGTCTTAATTTTCGATCTAGCCGAGAGAGTAAAATAGTTATTTGTAAAAAGGGTTTCGGACAAATACGTCGTGTATGCGTAGTGTTTACTTTATAAATTTTACCATTGTTAGAGCTGTGGTGATTTTTCTCTTTCTTTGATACCATGTAGAAGAATTCCAGTTGCTATTGGTACACTTAAGGAATCTACACCATGAGCCATTTCAATTCGTAGCCGGTATGTACATGCCATCGCAACATTTTTTGAAATGCCGTTGCCCTCGTTTCCCATTACACAACACCATCTTTCTGGAATAGCACCTTTATTAATGTGCTCTAAAACTAGATCAGCATCAAGATCAATGACAGCACCATAACTTGTAATACTGGAAGAAGAAAAGTTGTTACGAATTGTCCTCGCCAAATCGTTGACACGAACAATTGGTACATTAAAGATATGACCCATACTTACGCGCACAGATCGTCTATACCAAGCATCACAACAATCGTTACTTAAAACTATAACATCAATCCCAAAGGCAGCAGAACATCGTATCATGGATCCCATATTAGCTGTATCAGATATACCATCTAATGCCAATATTCGGAGAGGACAGTTGTTTTCCGTCTTGGCATCTAAAAAAGAATTTAACCATGATTCATCTCGTTGCGGGACAATACCACATGCAAGAGCACCTCTTGCAATATGAAAACCTGCCACAGCACTTAAAGAGTCTTCTGATCCTACCAATACGTGGAAAGGAGGAGTATGCTTAGATTGATCTACCTCATTGTCTACTACTTTTTGTATATCAGTTATAAGTTTCACTGGTTCATCAAAAAGAGTTGCAGGCTTTACCAATAGTGATATAACTTTAACTGAACCGCTGGTATCAGACTTGTTGTTATTAGATTTGATACATTGTTGGACAAGGACGCGTACCGTTTCCGTTCCTTCTGCGATAAATAATTTGACATCATCGTTTTCTTCCGTAGTATTCTTATAGTTGTTTTGTTTCGCAGGTCCATCTTTTAAATCAAGGTACGGTCGAAGAAGGGATACGAAGCAATCATCACCATCTTGAGATGCAGTATCGGATAGTTTTTCTCGAACTTTTTGAACTTGATCCAAAGAAACTTGTGTACAAAATTGACATTTTTCAATCCATGTTTGTCGTTCAGATTGTCGTTCTTGTATTTCTTTCTTTTTAGCCTGTTTTGCTTCCCATTTTTTTCTTTTCTGGTCACGAATGTTTTCACCTGAAGCACATCTGCTACTTTGGTCAATTTGTGCTGATTGTCTCTTGGTACCTGACGATGATTCTTGGTCTGCCATCGTTGCCCAAAAGATGAGTGGATACCCATGTGAGAAGTTTTTGGAGACACGTGATAATTGATAATACAGGTTCCAATGTTTGAAAGAGGTCTGGGATCGGAGGGATAAACCTTTTGATCGTGAGAGCTGTGTAATTAAAATATCCTTAATTTATAAATTGTTGGATTCCTATATTATTAGATTTATTTAACATAAAAAGGAATCCTAGATTACATTTTTTTGTCTGTGGCGTAAAACCACGAGGGCTCAGCGGCCACTGAAAAATCCCCCTTTTCCCACAGAACAAAAAGCATCATTGTTGTTGATTGGGAGATCTTGTTCTCGACTCAAAACACATCTTGATCAACAGATCAGGCAAACAACCGGGATCTTCATACGGCAAGAGGAGAAGATAAGGATGCCATCGTCAAAGTCACCTTCTGGTGGTGCTGTGCTCATCAAGGGGTATCTTCCTATTCGCCTTACAATCCCAAGTCCAGATGGAAATGAATTAGACGACACATTTTTTTATGTCAAGGAACATCATGGGGCAGGATCTGATGACAAGAAAAAAGGTCAATCAACTACTTTGTTTGTTGCAAATGCACCCTTCTTACCAGGAATATCTACCAAGGTTTTACTAAGTTCCATATTTGGACGGTATGCAGATATTGCACGAGTTACAGTAGTACAGAATCCTCGTTCGGCAGGCACTAGCGGTGGCGAATCTGTTTCCAACAGTACATCTTGGGTTGACCAATCCAATAAATATCCATCATGTTACCATGGAACAATTGAACCAGAAGGAAAATTTGCTCACGTTGTATTCAAATCAAACAAGGATATGAAAAAAACACTGCGCTGTTTAAAAGATGCCATGTCACAAGCAGGAGGAAATAAGAAATCAGATCTTCCAGGTATTCAGCTTTCAAGGTTGCATTTACAAACACTTGTACAGGAATCGATGAAAGTTCAGGGTTTGGTTCAAGGTCAAAGTGGTGCTGATAGTGATGATAATTCTGACGAAAATGAAGAATATTCTGACTCTGCACAAGAAAAATTGACAGGCATATTAGCAGTCGCTGATAGATATAGATCGAGTTATCGTGACTTATCACGATCAGCCTTACTAGAGGAATGCAACAATGTAATAGAATCCTTTGAAGATGCCGAAGAGGCAGATCGACTTGCACGGGAGGCAGCAAGCGCTGAACCCGATGACGATGGTTTTGTTACCGTCACATATGCTTCTCAAAATGTAGGTAGCAAACGTGAATTGGAACAACATGTTGGTGGTGCCAATAAACGTAAGGCACACAAACGTAGTCGAAAGAAGAAGGATGTCAATGGTAAATCTGAATTACAAGACTTTTATAGATTCCAAATGAAAGAAAGTCGTAAGAGGAATGTACAAGATTTACGTAAACGCTTTGAAGAAGATCTTGCGAAGGTGAAAAAAATGAAAGAAGAAAGACAATATCGACCCTTTTAAAAGTTATTCAAACTGTGTACACAATGCCAATGGAGTGTGTGTATACCTGCAATATCGTTTAAGATATATAGACATAAGTTTTAAGAAAAATAGGTTGTTCTGTTCTTTTTAGGACGTGAAATCGGTTTCTGCAGTGTTCGTACTTTATGTCAGCATCAATTTATTATGAATTTGTGTTGTACTACATAGCATGAATGCATCATTGCTCAGTAAAATAATTACAAAATGCTTCGGTCTAGTCTTCGTTCTTGTTTAATTTCAGCTTTGATGCATGATTCAAATTCATCTAATCGTTTAAAGTCAAGTTCACCTGGTTCTAATGGATTTTCTTCATAGATAGATTTATGGCATGATGGTGACATACATTTTGTTATACACCCCATAGATTCTTCAGGTATTAAATGATAACAGTCTAGTCTTTGACATTCAGTGCGTCGTGTCTTAATCTTTCGTTCTAATTTTTTCCGACGTTTTTTAACATCAGCCTTGACGAGTTTGGGTAACAAAAGTAATATAAGGAGAACTAACAACGCCTTTACCAAAAATATTGCATATCGATTGGTTGGTGATGACTTTGCTTTATTTATCTTTCGTGTTGGCATAGCAATTTAAATATTCGAAACAGGCTCAATAGTGATCGTGTGGGGAAGAGATGATGAAAGTGCTCTTTACAAGGGTCCCTCTTATGGAGAGAAATGTGATATCGACACAGTACTGTAGATGAACTTCGGGGGGTTGTTGTCATGAGGCGGGAGGAAAGATGGGATTGATCTCAAAATCCAAGATTAGGCTCTACTTAATTTACTACGTATTTTGAACTTCTCTGATTATTTTTAAAATCTATAACATATAAAATGAACCTTTAAGCATAAATTATATTAACTCAAACCTATAAATGGTAGGATACTTGTCCCCGCGATTTTCGTTCGAGACCGAAAGAGGGGACCGACCGCCAAAAACTCACACGCTCATGCAAAGCGCGCGTACTGCGCAATGAGAGACAAATCAGAATCGATTTTCTTCCAAAATGTCGAGAATTTTTCAAAAGACCACCAACCATAAAACGAACAAGAACGCATCTCTCTAGAGTCTACTCAATGACATGCATGGATTGCCGGGTATTGTGCAATCATACCTCCTCTAGCACTGTCTGTTCGTACCTCATTACTTTTTTAATTACAGCACAGCATCACAATTCTTGATTTTGTACTTTGTATTTATTCGCGTTCATAACGTATCAATATGATTTTGTGGAACTATAAATTATTGGTTGTCATCTTCATAACTTTGACATCATTTTTGAATGAACACCTATCATTACTGGTTGTGGCTTTCCAATCATCACCTCCTGCACATTTCAATCGCTTTCCATTAAAGAACTATCTGAAGCAACGGCCAACAATTTTGACAAGAAGCTACACAACAAAATCAGTGTCATCACTTTGTTCGTCATCGAATGATGGCGTAGAAGAATTTGGAGTTCAACGAGATGAAAAATGGTTGGAACGATCCAAACGATGGGTAGTTATTGTAGATGATGAAGAATCTATCCGTAAGGCTGTTGGTCAATATTTATTTGATCAAGGTTATCAAGTAACTGCATGTGCGGATGGACCTACAGCATTACGAGTGTGTAAAAGTAAAGTTGCGGAAGAAGGCAATTCCAACAACAGTGGTCAAGGTACGGCAGGT
>WKLE02002069.1:0-10725 GCA_014885115.2 Asterionellopsis glacialis | reverse complement strand
GTCAAGATGAATTATTGTTGGGTGTTCCTGTTGTACTTTTGACAGCCAAGGGTATGGTACAAGATAGAATAGCTGGCTTTAAGGCAGGTGCGGATGCATATCTGCCCAAACCTTTTGATCCTGAAGAATTAATTAGTATCATTGATAATTCTATTAGTCGTCATGAAATATTGAGTGGAGGTACAGTTGGTGTGGAAGATATTAAAAAAGACTTGGATGAAGTGAAGTATCTACTCCTTGAAAAGGGTGGAGCGGGTGTTGGCAATGGGTGGGTGGAAGCAACGAATGTCTTCTTAACACCTGACGAACGAGAAGTATTAGAATTCCTATGTCAAGGTTTAATGACAAAGGAAATAGCATCTTCTACACATTTATCAACACGGCGAGTCGAACAACTCCTTACCAGTATGTTCCGAAAGACAAATGTCAAAAATAGAACTGAATTAGTACGATGGGCTGTTTCCACAGGCAATGTTCAAATATGACGAAAACAATATGTAAACGCCTTTTAGTAGTTCCATCATGGTCATCTTCTTCTCTTACACAGCGTGCTAATGTGGACAAATACCAAAGACGGAAAAGAAATACGGAAGCAAAGAAATTAGAGATACTTTTTTTTCTTGTTTTTTTTTTCTAAAATAGCTATCGTGTCGTCGTTCTATTTATTCATAATATATTTATCAACGTTGTCTGTATCGTCTCCGTTGTTCTTGAACATTACGTGTCCATTCCTTGGGCATATCCTTTATCGAGAAATGTCCATTCTCTGCATTGTAGGCATCTTCAGGAATTAAGGAACGGTACAATTCGGACGTTGCTGCTTGTCGTAATTGATAACAAACACCGAAACTAACTTGTCCATCTTCACAACAACGTTCAAAGACTTCTTGAACGAACTTGGGATTATCAGGTTCGCCACAAAACAAATTTGCACATGCCTTTAATATCGTCCCATACGTAAAGTGATCAGGACGTAAATTTTGAGATGGTGAGGTCAATTCTTTGTAAATTGATCGAACAATGTGCTTTAAATTTACGCCACTTTCACCGTCTTCGTCGCGTTCTACAGCACGTGTCGATGTGGCACAAGCATTCAATACACTATTGTAGGTTACGAGACTTGGTTTGGCATCAACGTTCTCTCCACTCGTGTATAATTGGACCATGCGTTTTAAAAGTTCACATGCCATGGTCGCCTTCCGATGTTCCTTGGACAGTGCGTAGGCATTAATGACAGCCGAATAAGAAATACAATTAGGTTTGACACGTTCATTACCTGTACTTTTCCATAAATCTTCCATTTCATTCAGTAATGCATGAGCACGACGAGCACGAGAATCATCAGCAGTCGACCGACTCCATGCATCAATGAGAGTTGTGTAAGTGCGAGCATTGGGTTGAACATTGGACTTGTCCGTCATGGTCCGTAACAAGGTTTCCGCACGTTCACCAGCATTTGGTTCACCTGATCTTGCCCAAGCATGCATCACAGCATTGTAACTAATAACATCTGCCAAATTCTTTCGCTTCATGGTTTCTAAAATTTCTTCAGCTCTTCGAGCTGACTCCGACCCTGTCCCACTTTTAGCCCATGCTGTAATGACAGTATTGTAGGAAATAGCATTAGGTTGGTATGATTCATCACCAGTTTCATTGTAAAGTTGTTCCAATCGATGTAATAAGTCTTGTGCTCGTTCAGCTGATTCACGATCCTTCCCATGACTCCATGCATCCATGACAGTTGAATATGTACGAACATTAGGTTTGACTGTAATTTTTGGTAAATTCGCATCATCATCGTCGTCATCATCTGGGTCACTCGTGGTAGTGTCGGAAGTAGTCGCAGTAGAATCACTATTACTACTGCTGCTGCCCTTTTTACCCTGTCGTTGATACCATAAATTTTGTTCGTGTTTTTGTCTTTCATAAATGTCTTCCATTTCATCTAATAAATCTTGTGCTTGTTGTGCTGATCCTATAAGATTCGATTTGGCGTGTGCCTTTAATACACCATTGTATGTGACAGTTTCAGGATTTTCTAATTGACGTAACAATTCATGAGCTTTTGTGGCAGCTGTTGGATCACGTGAACTTTCCATGGCAAGACGACCAATTTCTAAATTTGTTTCATACGTAACATCACCTTCTTGATGATATTCACTATTAATTGGTGACTGCTGTTCATCTTGGGATAAAGAAGTTGTTGTTGTAGTTGGATGATTATATTCTTTTTCATTGCTACTCACCAGTGAATCAGCTTGTGCCAAGGAAGCCATAGTTTGGATTGGAAATACTATTCTTCGTTGGCATGATGCTCGAACCATAGAATGCAATGTCAAAGGTTTCGTCCCAAATGCTTCTGTAAGTTCAAGACTTATTGCTACGGCCAGAAGAATACAAAAAATCCATATTTGTTGTTCTTTTAACATCATTCTCCGTTCTTTTCCACTGGAATCATCGGCACATACTTTTCGAATTGAAATCATGTCGATGAAGTGCTTCTCGTCTCCCCTTGTATGGAGAGGATTCTATGTTGTTCCTACGTTGTCCTCTCTAGAGAGAGAGGTGAGTAGGAGTGTAACAACAAAAGATGCACCAGACAATAGATTAGATCCTAGTCGAAAATAGGTTCCAGTCAACACAGCTCTAGAGCTAGCTAGCTAAAACGCAAAGAGAACAACAACAGTCGGTATGATGTGTATGCGTTCATGTTTTTTTGTTTTCGAGAGGACTGACGAACTTACTTCACTTTCCGGGTTTTGGATTTTTGGACCTATCCTTCGACCCTCCTTCGACCTGTCCAACTCACTCGTGACTGATTCAGTCATGAACAGAACAAGACATCTAAACTGTCCAAAACATGAATAGCCAATCAAATTAGAGCACGTCCGCATGTTGAGGCAAATTACAAAATCAGATTTTTTCCAATTGTCTGTCTGGCATCCCTTGACACCTTCCATCTGCACATGGATTGGCATTTTTCTCCTATTGGTTGGTTGTTGCTGTGAAAACACCTCCTCTTTTTGTACGGTACTGGTATTTTAGTAGCGTAGTGTATGTACTCTTTTTTTCTTCCTTCATCTTTGTCATGTTGATTTTCTTTCTGTGCTGGTTTTCTCATACAGTATTATACCGTCTTGGCGGAAGGACAAGAGGCATAACATATAATATAATATAACAATGCCATTTTCGTTACTTGACAACAATGTCAATAATACATCAAAATCTATGAAAGCAACAACAAGAGCAGCAGCAACTAGTCGTACTCGGCGAGTATCCATGAAGAGTTATCAACACTGCCTAGTTTCAATATTATTTCTCTTGTGCTTGAATGATGGTTTACAACAAAATAGGCCATCGTCAACAACAACTGTAGTAGGAGTCCAAGCATTTTCCTCATCATCATCTAATGCACTTGTACACAAGATTGGAAAACACAAGACCCAACGTATCAATCATGATGGTGATCATTCTATAATGACATTATCCATGATGTCATCTCGTGCTACAAGCATTGTGAGAGGAGGAGGAGGAAGCAGACTCACAGAAAAAAAACAAAATACCAACAAGGAAAAGATCATGCCCATGCCAATTTTAGGATATGATTCTCAAAAGATTGAAGAATATTATGATCGAAGACCCTTGGAGGTAGGGTGGAGATTAAATTCATTAGGAATACCCTTATTGGGTTGGTATTGGGGATTACTGGTAGATCGAGCAGTGGGGATTGCCGATAAGGAAGGTGTGCAACGAAGGAGAGGTGCCGAACTTCGGGGACATTTAGTACGATCGGGAAGTGTAGCATTAATTAAATCAGGTCAAGCCCTAAGTTTACGACCTGATTTGATTCGGAATAAAATATGGGCTGAAGAGTTAGGAAAACTTGTCGATGCTGTGGGGTCCTTTTCGGACATGGATGCCATGATTATTATGAAGAAACAACTTTCAGACCTACTTCCTCGTATGAAAGCAGCCAAGGCTGTACCTGGACCATCTGGTAGTAAGAAGCGCAAGAAGGAACTATCCAAACTTGAACGAATGACGCAAAACGACCCAGTACTCAGTTTGTTTGAATTTTACAATGAAAACCGTGCTGTAGCATCAGCATCTATTGGTCAGGTCTATAAGGCTAGGATCAAACGTGGTGCACAACTCGAGGCTGCCATTGGAAAGGAAGAAGCTGCCAAGTGGGGTGGCAAGATTGTAGCCATCAAGGTTCAACGTCCAGATGCAGAAGCAAGAGCATCCCTTGATATGTATCTTATCCGTCGTACAGCACTATGGGCATCAAAGTTTCGTGGTGGTGACCTACCTGCTATTGCTGATCAGTTTGGTATGCAACTTTTTGGTGAATTAGATTACATTCGAGAAGCCAACAACTGTGAAAGATTCCGTGAATTATACGGTCATTGGGAAGGTGTAGAGGTACCGGCGGCAGTCACTTCCCTGACAAGGTCAAAGGTTATGGTAATGGAATGGGTAGATGGTATGAAAGGACCGTGGCCAGGAAAAGATGGAATTGAAATGGTCCGAATTGGACTCAAATGTTCCGTTGATCAATTGATGCATACAGGACTTTTCCACGTAAGTTCTACTGCTATGTGCATCTTTCAATTCGATAATTACTTCTTTTCCCTTCATGTTTCTCACGTGTAAAGCCGTAATGCTAAAACATTTTGTTCTTGGTACTTTCTAAATTAAGGCTGACCCTCATCGTGGAAATTTACTTCAAACCCCTGATAGCAAATTGGCATTTATTGATTTTGGAATGATGGCTGATGTGGATGAAGATGACCGTTATGGCTTGATTGGGTTGGTGATTGGTCTTCAAAACAAGGACTTAAAGTTGATAACGGAAAACTTATTATCGGTGAGTAACATAGACCTGAAAATCATCAGCATTGTGTGCTAGAAAATAATTCAAAATCTCACCAATGGTAAACTTTTTTTTAATGGCACACGCGTTCGTCTTGATGAACAGCTTGGTTTCCTTAGTGATACAACACAACTTGACCAGCTCGTACCACGACTTCGTCAAGCGCTAATTAATGCTAGTGGAGGGACAGGGAAGGCATCAGATGTTAATTTTGCTAAATTACAATCTGAACTTGATGAGATTAGTCGTGAAAATGTCCTCAAATTCTCAACACCCCCATTCTTCACTGTGATTATTCGAAGTTTGGTCTTGTTGGAGGGGATGGCACTTAGTGTTGACCCAAACTTTCGATTAGTTCGTGGTGCCTACCCCTACGTATTGGCACAATTGCTGTATTCCGACCGTGGTGGTAATGTCCCGGCTGCCTTGCAGAAACTGTTGGTCCGTCTCTTAACAGTAGATGGTGAAGAGAAAGAAATTGAATGGGATCGATTAAATGAATTCTTACGATTAGCCAAGAAGGCTTCCAGTCAATACGACCCATCGAAAGATGATGCAGATGATAAAGTAAGTCTGTCAAGACAGACCATTGAACTATTCTTTAAATTTTTAACAAGTCGTGCTGGAATATTTTTAAAGAAACCCATTGTGCATGAATTGGCTGAAGCCATTGATGGCATGGCAAGTATTGGGGAAGCCAACCTTCTTCGTCTGTCAAGAGGTCTTTTGCCTCAACTTCCTGGTATGGGTAAGTTTTAAATTTCGTGGCGAAGGAAATCAAAAGTCTTTAGGTCATTCATTCCTTGTAATTCATTCCTCATAACTCACTTTCGCTTCTGTTTATTGTATCTGTTTGTGGGTAGGTGGTCCTGTCAATGAAAAGCGGTTGGAAGAAATGCGTGTTGTGATTGACACAATCCAGTCTGCTCTCTTTTTAGATGGGAATTCTCCCGAACAAAATCAGGAACGTAGAGAGGCAATAGGAGAACTACTACGAGAGCTTCTCTTGTTGCTCAATGACGAGCGTAAGAGAGAAGAAGCTGCACCCTTATTGGCTGAAGTACAAGAAGTCTTTCAAATGGTAGCTGTCGAAGTCCTTGAAATTCGAGGATCCAGGGCTATGAGATCCATGCTTCAATTAAGTCCTGTCGGAGTGAATCGCTAAGAATACTGTATACACACACCTGTTTATAATAAAATACATATTTTTTTACCATTTGCTGGTTTTCTGTATCCTAAAACCTAATGTTTGTTCACTATTATTATTTATTATCCTATTGACAGCAATTATTATTTATTATCCTATTGACAACAATTATTATTGATGTGTGTCAAAACTATCACTTGTGTATGTCTCAAAATGCCAAGTCCACTAACAATCACCAGTAAATATCCAAACTATCACGATGCAACCAAATACTCAAAAACCCAAGCCGACAAGGCGGGGAAGCATTATCGTAATGGAGTATATTTGTATTGTTCCAAACATTGCATCACTCGTATTTCAGCCAAGGGTAACCGTACTTTATAGGTTATCTCCCTAACGTCATTCACGCAATAATCTTCTTTTTACCAAGTATTATCATGTGGTCCCAGCTTCACCTCAAGACTTTTTCTAAACTAAAATATTCTGCTAAAAAATTGATATCGCCCTCAAATGCTTCATCATTGTAATCATAACATGAGTCGGATTAATACGTTGAACTAGTCACTCAAGAGATATATGAAACAAGGAGTTGGATAGCAAATCAAAAAGACGCGGGGAGCCCATTTGAGTCTCTCCAAAACCCTCTATTGAATCATAATATACATCAGTGTTGGAGAACCGTTGAATTTATATGTGGGTTCATTCCAAAACGTCATTCACAGACTAAATCACCATATTCACCCTTCCATGCATGTACTTGACTTCAATAATGAGACACATAACGAGGCATGAATCAACCTATCTATGTATCTCTCTATCTCTAGAGATGTGTCTACAGCTCTTGCTCTGTTGATGCTTTCTTCATGAAACTACTAAGGATCTTTTTTCGTTTGACAAGCCAATCCTTAAGGTCAGGTTTCATGGAACCACTTTCCATGTTGGAAAGACGAGTCAATTGAGCTGATACATCGTCCAATGACTTTTGTGACATTTTATCAATGTATCCAATCTCCCGTTCGTTACATCCACTCTTGGTGGTAATATCACAAAGAGAGGTCGAACCCTTGCTTTCCACGTATTCCATAAGAAGATCACCATCACCACCAAGTTCTTCACATATGGGACTACTTGTTTTTTTCTCATAGGAAGCACCTTCAATTCCTGTTTCCTTATTGAAATAACGTATAGTCGGCCAACCACCTGCTCCAGGATTATGAGGAGGTCCTCGTCCTACAGAATCTTCACTCAAATTGACATCTCCAAAAGAAACATCATTATTCCCCGCGAACGCCTTTGTGATTTTATTCCACGCAGGCGCTGTTTTGGGGGGAAGGGGGGGGAGAGGCGGAAAAGAAAAGTAGGAAAATAATTGAAAAATTAGAACACCCCATTTTGCTGGTATCGGTCAATCAAAGATTTCCGTCGTCAAACATTTAAAAAACAATATTTATACTACTTCAAGTTCCATCTCCAAACATATTGTACACTCACCCTGCTTTCGTCATCATCCTCATCCAGGAGATGCAATCCAACGGACAAACATTGTTTTACCAGCATCAATTTCTCCTTGAATTGTTTTTTCAAAGTTTTCTTCGGTCAGTTTGACACTGTGGTCCCAATGATCATCCGTATAAATAGCTTGTACAGCAGTGGACACGAATGCCGAAATGACAGCGACAATGAATGCCGTTGTCAAACGGATACGAGCCATGTTGATGTTACTGTTGTTGTTGCTCACGCCACCAACCTCAAGACGTCTATTGCAATGTGACACTTCGTTGACACGCTCTTGTGTAAAAATATCGCCTTTGCACTATGGCGCGTTGCTTTGGTGCAGTGCCTGACCTCTTGTATGTTGGAGTAAGTAGCCTGCCTAGAATTTGTAGGCTGTTTCTGTGACTAGGTCAAAAATAATACTCCTATTCATACGGAAGGAATTCATTTATTTAAGTAATAAAGATGATAGCATTGTAATATAAATGAATATTAGATTCTTCTGTTGTACTGCAACATATCAATTAATGAACAAGATTGGGAATATTAATGAAAGACAGGAAGAAAATTGCTCACTATTGATACACAGTGTAAAATGAGACACCCAACACTCAACAAGAACAAACATATTTTCGTGCAAAGAGGAAAATCGGTTTTAGATAATAGGAGTATTCAGTAACAAAAAACAAAATCTCCAAGATCAAAAAAATTAATGTTCGAAAGTGGTGGACTTCTTCTCAAGAAAAAGTGCTCTGATTTATTGTTGCTCCAGGGTTATAATTACATTCCGTTTGATCGCGCGGGGTACCGAACTGTCCCTTTGTGGACGATATTTTTGCATGGTGGTGCATTATTTTTTACTGTGTATTATCTGATTTGTATCAATGGTCTTGTAAAGTGTATTCTAGTTCAAATACATAGTTTAGCAGTATAAAATTACAGGTTTATGTTTTTTATTCAATAAAAATTTGACATAGATATAGGGTTTTTCCTGATTTTCCTTTGGCTGTTGCCATTCCTACTTGTCGATACTTATCATCCAACATATTACGTCTATTCTTGGATGATTTTTCCATCATGTGTTGATGAATTTCCAATATACTACTACCCTTGGCAACATTCTCTCCTATCCGTGCTTTTGGTGAAATACCTAACTGTTTTCGAAGATCTGTGGAGGATAAAGAAGCAGAATCGTGATCTTCACCATGGTCAGTATAAGCAGCAGCACCTGTATTCTTGTTTTTAGGGTGGAATGCCTTGTTGATTTTTCGAAATGGATTTTTTTTCTTTTTGTTGTGGTTGGAGCTTTTCGCAGATCCTTTGGCTGCCATGGCCTCTACCTTTGTTCTTGCAGCTTCATCTAAATCTCGACGACGTACCAAACGTTCAAGTCCACGTTTTTCACGTTCACAATTCATCAAGACATGACTACTCGAAAACCCATACCATCGTTCTTCTGATGTGGAACAATTGCAACCACCTTTGCCTTTGGTTTTCATGCTGGATCCCCGTCTTGAAAGTACCACATCATGTTCGTTTTCGTCATCGCTTTGGGATACCTGGCGTGCTACTTGAATCGTATTGCTGGGAAATACTGCGACATCTGTTGTTGCTGCATGTATACCACGATACTGTTGTTGATGCGTTGTTGTTGGCTCTGTTATTATTTCATCGAAGCTAGAACATTCACCCATGGGAGCATTCGCAAGTGGTGGTGGTGAAGGAACAGTAGACAACGGTACCACATGACAATCCGCATTCACAACTGTTGCAGTGGCAATTTGATCAGACACCACAGCCATGGCTACGATTGGTGCTTTTTCTTCCATTGGAGATATGCGTGATGATGAAGATGCCTTTTTCGTCAAAATGCTTTTGTTCATGGTGCTATTGTTCATGTGTACGTATGTGTTGAGAATGTGTACAGAGAGCAACACCCGCGGGATCCAAATATTTTATAAAATATAACAAGAAAGAGCGGACGATGAAGTTCAAGTTCAACCTTACCTGAGCAGTCACTATTGATTGGCAAGCGTTGCACGTGCAAGTGGGTCGTGGTCACAACAAAAGAGAGGGATACTTTGTCAGAATCCGAGAGTCGCAGCGTGGTCACAGGCAGTGTCAATCGATGGATTGCAGAGAAAATGCCAAAAATTAGTTCGCTACGACACAGAGAAGAACAAGGCGACTTCACGACAACCTGTACATTATTTAGTCCTACCTCACTATACAATATATTGTATAGTAATAATAAATCATTTGATCAAGAATGCCTGGCCAAGATCGCGAGGCTACCTGTATAATATAATAGGCCCATGTGGCGTGGGCTGAAAAGAAAACGAAGGGTAGGAAGCGAACATACGTCTTCCAGCCGTGAGCAACTATGACTGGTGATGATTTCCTTAAGGGTGTATGTATGACCTTCAATACGGTAGGACCTATAATGTCCTACTACCGAACACCCTCAAGCTTGATTCGCTTATCCTTCGAGAATTATTGGAGTTAAGCCTTCACTGTTTTATACCTATTTTTGTGGTACTCAACGTAACTGGTACCTGTAATATTTATGGGTACACCCAAGTTTACTAAAAACAGTTTCTGCAATACTCGTCCTACGCGGAACATCGTTGAAACGTTCAAAAATCCAAAGAAATTTAAGAAATCACATAGGACCTACCACATACATTTAATTAGTGATATCTTAGTAAATTTTTAATACTATTTCATAAGTACTTACTTAACCTATGTGTATCATAGTACCAAATGAACCGGTGATGTCAATAATAGGTACAGTACCAGATACCATTCTTCTATATATGTATACGTACCTGTTAAGGTACTATCTACCTCTACCTTTTTTATGAAAAATCCCTCGTATTATACCTGTACAACTACGATCAAGAGTTCTCTTCAATTTCTGCACATCTTCCGTTAGGTCGGTTTTACTCTGAAAATAAACCGCCAGACCCCACAATCAGGTCAAGGCATTCCGATGGGAAAAACACAAAAATGGTTCAAATCAAATTCGACTTTGGATCAAAAGCAAGGAAACATCCGGTTTGCCATCACCAAAAAGCTATTTTTATATAATCGAATGCCACTGAAATTATAGCTTTCTGCCGAATACTGGCAGGTCTCATTTCGCGGTGTGTTATGGGTCATTCATTACTCGAAGTAAAAATTTTTTTAGCTTTATTATGGGTCATTC